>OY755208.1:22033007-22309366 GCA_963576765.1 Draba incana
GATGCGGTAAGGACCCTTACACCATACGGTCAACTTACTTAGCTTAGTAAATCTATCATTTCCTTCCTCTGCTTCGGCTTTTAACCATTCTCATTCATCAACTTCAAAACACAAGTGCTTACATATGTTCATCGGGATACATCTTCTGTCCGTTTTGACCGTAGTCTCTTTCACAACTCTAGCCCATCTCTTGTCTTTCTTCTACTTTAGTCTAATACATGGGTGTTCTACAAGGATGCCCGTATAACGCTTTATACGGTGACATACCAATATTGTATGTGAATTCCACTAACGGCAAGATGACTTCCCAAGTCTTAGCCAAATCCGACAAACACATCTGATGTAGATCCTCTAATGTTCTAATAGTTCGTGTTGTCTGCTCATCCATCTTTGGATGAAAAACAATACTTATGCACAAAACCGTTCCAAGGGTTTTTTGAAAAACTCGCCAACACTTTGCCATGAATTCGGGATCACGGCTAGATACTATTTTGGTTGGAACTCCATAAAATTTGACAATTTCATCTAAGTACCAATATCTCTTGGTTACTCAATCCATGATTACCCAAACGATGTTGTTTTATGATTATCCAAACCATGTTGTTTCATAGATAGAAAATATGCACTTTTGGTTAAACGATCTATGATTACCCAAATCGCGTCGTTTCCCATCTGGGTGCTCTTGGTAATCTTATAACTAAATTCATAGCAACTGCATTCCATTTCCATTATGAAATTGGTAAACTCTGTAGCAATCGCTGAAATCCTTAGCACTTGCATCCCATTTCCATTCTGGGATTTATAGACTTTGTAATAATCTGGCTGGTACTTGGTGCTCTATCTTGATATACCGACTAGTCTGACACTGCGCTGTTCACTTCACAACTGACCGTTTCATACTGGGCCTATAGTAATATTGGTGTAATCTGTACATCTTAGTACTCCGTGGATGAATACTAAGTCGAGAATGATGTACCGTCCTCAAGATTTCTTCCCGTAAGCCTTGTCTCTTAGGCACGGTAATCCTTATATTTCAAAGCAAGGTACCATATGCAACCACATGGTATCTACGTGCATCTGGATCTCCTTTGTTGTTTAGTCTTTCGATAGTTCTCCTCATGCTTTCTCAACTATCTAGATACATAAGTAATTACCCTCTTGCCTAACATCAAAACACAACTTAATCCCGTCCCACACGCATTGGTAAATATCATAAATGGTTGGTTTGGCTCAAGTAAGGTTAAGATCGGTCATGTGGTTAAAGCCTTCTTTAACTGGTTGATCGCCTTCTCTGTTTCTTCATTCTACACAAAGACTACACCTTTTCTGTTCAGGCAAGTCAATGGTTTAGATATATATGGAAAATCCTTTAACAAATTTATGGTAATATCCATTTAATCCTAAGAAACTCCATATCTCTATGGCGTTGATCGATTGTGCTCAGTCCTGAATTGCAACAATCTTCTTCGCAATCTTCTCCGCAATCTTCTCCAGGTCGACCAGAACTCCCTATTCTGATACCCGATATCCTAAAAAATCTTATCCTTCATTTCTAAAAACATATTTGCGAACTTAGCCAAAACTTTTGATCTTCTCAAGTGTCCCAACACTTTTCCTAAGTGTTCTTCATGCTTCTTCGCGGTTTTAGAATAGATAAGAATATCATCAATGAAAATGATGAGAACTTATCTAAGTAATCCCAAAGACTTCGTTCAGTAACCATATAAATGCATCCAGTGCATTGGTTAGGCCAAACGGCATGACCATAATTTCATAATGGCCATAGCGTGTCCTAAATTCGATCTTCACGACATCCGTCTCAACAATATAAATCTGATGTTAGCCTGATGCTAATTCGATCTTCAAAACAACTCGCTCCTTGTAACTAATCTATCAACTCATCAATCCTTGTTAAATTCATTGTTGATTTCTCGATTAATCTATACACAAATGTGTACTATCATCGTTCTTCTTGACGAATAAAACTACAGCTCTCCACCGTGATGAACTTGCTCGACTGAATCAAATCTTTAAACTCTTTCTTCAACTCTGCTAGCTCTACAGGACCATCTGGTATGGCGCCTTAGCTATTGGACTGACGGTTCCAACAAAATAGTAACATATTGTTACATGATGCTGTTAACCACATCACGTAACCACTAACTACGAGAAGCTCCTTGAGTTTCTGCTTTTCTTTACATCACTAACTATGGTCACGGTTACAAGGTCAACTTATCCTTCCATAAGGGCGCTTTCTACTTTATAGGCCATTATATGAAGGATATTCTTCCTCAACTACATTTGATACGTGCCATATAGGCCGTTGGAACGACTAGTAAATTTGCTATGAAAATATGGTCTCCAATAACAATTGGCACTCCCATATAATATAACAACTTTCGGCATGAAGGATTTGGTTACCGGGTATTCTAACGGGGATAGAAACTTTTACTTTCATAAAAGTTCCCTTGAATTTCAATGTGACATCAGGTGATACGAAACTATATTTTCACCTGAGTCAAACAGAACATGTGTGGGTACACCAGAAACACGTAATGTTGCCTAGTTACATAATATTTTTCTTTTGGGGTGACTTCAGGTGATACAAAACTATGTATTGCACCTTAGTCTAACAGAACATGTGTGGGTACACCACAAACATGTACTGTTTCCTAATTTGTACTATTGTTTTCTTTTTGTTAACATCTTATTAATCATTTATCACAAAAGATTTACTCACCACGAAAAGATGTTTAAGTTAGAACCCTTGTTTACCTTATAGGAAACCTTTAGAAGGTCGTGAAGGTTCGGGTTTATCTAGGGACTATACTCATCTTATCGGCTTTTCACTTATCTGGTGGCTCGATCTCGGTGAAATCTGTGGCTGACACTCTCGGGCTCCTACTCCTGCTGGTTGATTAGTCTGATAAAGGTCGTATTGACCGCTTATCAAGACTTTCCAATCTGCGGACAACTACTTTTTAGGTTAGCATTGATGCGATCGCTGCGCGTACACTGTCCGTCTTGACCTTAGACAAAATGTATCGAGGCATCCCAGAGGCCATACAGATAACATTTCCAGATCATTTTACTGAGGCAACCCTGAGGCCATACCAGTAAATTTTTCACATGAACATTTCACGTACTAGATGATCTCGTCCGTTCCATTGTACATCGTACCTATATACCATCATTTGTTTCAAAGAATCCAGTAAATCTTAACCCAAATTAAATCTAACTTAGTACTGAAACATGATCAGTTTATCCTAATTGCTTTTGAGACAATTTTGACTCGATAAAACATTTTAAAACCAAGTCCCATTTGAGCATCGTAAAAACCATGCTCTGATACCACTCTTGTAACGCCCCCGACCCGGACTAGGCCAAACTTGACCCGATCGGTCGTCCAACAATCAAACAAGAACATGAGCGACCAACCGTAGACCCACGTGCGCGTACTCGGCCGAACGTTCCAAGGTTCCAAAAACGCATTTTAGAACATCAAAACAAACGTCCAAGCACACAGTTCCTAACGATCAAAACTTTAAGGCTTTTCAACCCGAGTCTTGAATAGTAGTTGGATCGTTCGGGACAGGACTAAGTATCATACGAAACCCAAAGTTATTAAAAAGCGTTCCTTTACTTATTTATACCTTGGATTAAAAACTTTTACAAAAATATATTTGCTCGCGAGTCTGATACTCCAAAACATTTACGTACATAATAAACATTATTCGTTTACAAAAGCAAGGAAATCTACCACTGATTTTCCTAATGTTCTGCAATGTGCTCCCAAAGGTCTAAGGTTACCTGCAAAACATATTGAGACGTGAGCACTAATTGCCCAGTGAGTCTAGGCTCCCCTAACAGTCATTAATATATATTCCCAACCCAAAACTCAAAATAACAATCAACAATCAACACTGAAAATGCATGCATAATTAAACTTGAACAGTTTATGACATGCATTAACGTTATCAATTCCACAAGGCCTTACGCGTTGTCAATTCCCATCACGTGTGTCCATCACGTGTACCCAAAGGCATCGTTCGGTCCAAAACCATAAAGGCTAAGGACTTAGGATCCTTTAACAATTGATGTGGTCGTACTCATACGCTACCACATAGGGTAGGCTGCAATCCCGTCTCTCCGTGTCCTCGTGAACTTAACCCTCCTCGGCTAAGTCACGAATCAAGGGAATGACCAACCGCACATATAACAAGTTTAAAAGTGGTATCAGAGCATGGTTTTTACGATGCTCAAATGGGACTTGGTTTTCAAATGTTTTATCGAGTCAAAATTGTCGCAAAAGCAATTAGGATAAACTGATCATGTTCCAGTGCTAAGTTAGATTTAATTTGGGTTAAGATTTATTGGATTCTTTGAAACAGATGATGGTATATAGGTACGATGTGCAATGGAACGGACGAGATCATCTAGTACGTGAAATGTTCATGTGAAAAATTTACTGGTATGGCCTCGGGGTTGCCTCAGTAAAATGATCTGGAAATGTTATCGATATAGCCTCTGGGATGCCTCGATACATTTTGTCTAAGGTCAAGACAGACAGTGTAGGTGCAGCAATCACATCAATACTAACCTAGAAAGCAGTTGTCCGCGGATTGGGAAGTCTTGATAAGCGGTTAATAAACCTTTATCAGACTAATCAACCAGCAGGTGTAGGAGCCTGAGAGTGTCAGTCACAGATTTCATCGAGATCGAGCCACCGGATAAGTGAAAAGCCGATAAGATAAGTATAGTCCCTAGATAAACCCGAACCTTCACGACCTTCTAAAGGTTTCCTATAAGGTAAACAAGGGTTCTAACTTAAACATTTTTTTGTGTTGAGTGAATCTTTTGTGATAAATGATTAATATGATGTTAACAAAAAGAAAAATAGTACAAAACTAGGAAACAATACATGTTTGTGGTGTACCCACACATGTTCTGTTAGACTAAGGTGCAATACATAGTTTTGTATCACCTGAAGTCACCCCAAAAGAAAAATATTATGTAACTAGGCAACATTACTTGTTTGTGGTGTACCCACACATGTTCTGTTTGACTAAGGTGAAAATGTAGTTTCGTATCACCTGATGTCACATTGAAATTCGAAGGAACTTTTATGAAAGTAAAAGTTTCCATCACCGTTAGAATACCCGGTAACCAAATCCTTCATGTCGAAAGTTGTTATATTATATGGGAGAGCCAATTGTTATTGGAGACCATATTTTCATAGCAAATTTACTAGTCGTTCCATTAGAAGAGCATAAGTGATCTTAGGAATAGACTAGCTAGCGGCGTTCATGGGACACGTTGATTGTAGTTGAGGAAGAGTAATGTTTTAGTGATCCGGAGAAACTATCCATAACCTATCACCAGATAAAACCCAATACAAGAATATCTTTCATAATGGCCTTGAGAGCAGAAAGCGCCCTTATGGAAGAAGAAGTTTACCTTGAAACCTTGAGTATAGTTATTAACACCAACGAGGAGCAGAAACTCGAGGAGTTTCCCGTAGTTAGTGGTGTAGTTAGTGGTTACGTTGATGTGTTCAAACCTTTGGAAAGGTTACCACCATCTCGTAACGATCTGTTTACCAATTTGTTGGAACCGGAAGTCCAATGGTTAAGGCGCTATACCAGATGGCCCTTAAGAGTTAGTAAGTTGAAGAAAGAGTTCAAAGATTTGATGGAGAAATGATTCATTCGAGTAAGTTCATCATCGTGAGGGGCGTTACATTAGAGCTTCGTTGGGAGTTCTCTAATAGGACGAGGATCCACCAAAGTCATGAAGAATCCTCGGCGGTACGGAAGGACCCATTGGGGTCATATCGGCATTACTTTGGTCCTCGAAAGGATTCGAGGAGGAATCATTGGAAGAGTACATTGTGGAAGTGTGAAATTTCCAGATGTAATAAAAAATTATGCAGGGAAGAAGGAAGCAAATCTTAAAGAGAGAGAAAGGAGGTTACCTTTTCCTTGCTTTCGACTTAAGACTAAAAAGGAAGTGGGAAGGTTTAGTAATATTTATATCCAAGATGCATATCGAGGGTAATGATTAAAACCCTAGGCGGAAGACGCGAGTGAACCGAGGCTTCTTTTTGATGTCCTTTCAAACTGAACGATCGGATGCATGCCATGTGGAACAATCGAACAGAGGTGTCGATTCAATCTTAAGTCTTAACAACTTCTTTAACACGCTTTGTCCGACTTCTGACGTCATCAAAAGCCGAACTCGAGAGGGGGGGGGGGAGACTTATTGGTGGTACCGGTTTGGCACCCTCTACCCAGATCCGATCTAAGATTGAACCGACCCCCCGAATACTCATCAGGAGATAGGAAGATATGCCTAAATCTAACGAAGAAGCCCATCTCAAAGATTAGTGGCCAAAGCCGCAATCCATCGCCGACCTCGGAAGACGTGGGGAATAAGTCGAGAATATATGAGAATATTGTGTAAATCTTCCAAGTTAGGATACTTTCCTTACATTTCTAGGGTTTTTCTACTGATATAATTTAGTATATGTAACTCATTGGACCTACAAGGGGATCAGTAGCTCTCTTAAGCAATAAACTCCATTAGAAACCATTCATGATCTTTCAAGTTTTTACATTGTTTCATGCCCTAATAATCTAAGTCCCACTTGTTTGATAAAGATTGAGCCGTTTGCACGAACCCAATACCTTCACTACTCATAGTATTAAGTTTTTAAATTTATGGTACTATATTTGCGTGATACAAATACATCTTTATTTTTTTGTTAATTTGATTTCATTCACAAACGTTAGCTAGATTTGAAAACGTGTGTTTAATGAGATTTTTTTGGTTCGAGTATAATAGGAAAGCAAACAGAGAGACCATGGTTGTGTAAGGATACATATCAAGAAACAAAGGATTTCTCCACTCCAATCTTGAGGTTAGTTTCTTGAAGGCATATATATCTTATATTATATAAAAGAGAAGCCGGTCAACGAGAGATTGACGCGTAAGCAAAATTGTAATTCACAAGATTAATTAATATTGATTGAGATGATGACATATGTGACACCCCAGTTTCAGGGCATATGTGGTATATGCGGTATATGCGGAGAGACTTAAAAGAATTGATTTGGCTACCTATATCACCAAAATGCACTTATCTTTTCGGTCACAGGTCTTGAAAGAACTCCAGAGTTAAGCGTGCTTGAGCTGGAGTAGTTTCAGGATGGGTGACTTACTGGGAAGTCATTTCCAGAGCCGTGTGAGTGAGGTCAAAATACGGGAAAAGACCACGTGGTGATTTGCAGGGTCAGTAAACATGATTTCCGAGCCTCCCGGACTAACGCACCGACCGTCGGACATGGTGGGACCACGGGCCTGAGAGTGGACGGGGGCCCATGGGAGGGGCGCTCGGGGCGTTACAACATATGTTAATATTAAATTCGATTAAGAAAAAATAAAATTAAAAATGAAAAATTAACAAAGTAATTTTTAAGTAACTAATCAAATAGTAAAAAAAATAGTCTGAACTTATTAGAATAACAAGAAAATTTCCGATATTGTCTAAACTATAGTTCAAACTAATTATTTAAAAAAGAACTAAGAAAAAAATTAATAGTAGTTATTTTTTTATCGTCTTTTTAACTTATACTCCCTCCGTTTCATTTTATACGATGTTTTAGAGACTTTTTTTTGTTTCATTTTATATGATGTTTTCAAGTTTCTATGCAAAATTAATAGTGTTTTATTGTTTTTAACTGTTTAAATTCTGCAGATTGCTTTTTCATTGGATGAATTGTTTTAGAATTGATGATAAAACATGTTTTATATTGAAAAGTTAAAAAATTAAATAATTTCTTAATCTATGTGCAAATCTCTAGAACATCATATATAATGAAACGGAGGGAGTATAAATTTCATTGTGACACTATCACATGATTCTCATTAATGGTGGTAATCAGTGCAAATAACTTATCGGAAATGTTTTCTTGATGATGAAGTAACAGAAATTAAATATGGATTCTCCAGAGACCCATTGGACTAAAATTAGGTGTCATGATCCAAATTTATTGCTTGTATTAAAAGCTAAAGGAGCCAATGGGTTACATTATAAAACATCACAAAAAAGTGGAGAAAAAAACACACTTCATAACGATAGTGAATACATCATGATTCAGTTCATCAAATCATAAGATATTAGAGTTTTTATTTATAAGTTTACAGATTTGCAAGATAAACTAAAAGAGATCTATTGAATAATTTCAAGTTGAAGATCTCTTAGTAATTGTGACTCTGAGTCCATGCTTCATTGACAATATAAAACTAAGAACTGGCTCAATCTTCTGCCCTTTGATAACCTTAATGTCATAGTTACGTAATATCTCCACTACCACTGTCTTCATTTGAGTCATAGCCAAATGCTAACCTAGACAAGTTCTTGGACCGGAATTAAACGCTAAGAACTTGAAGGAAGGCTCATGTTTTAAGTCTCCGTTCTCACAAATCCATCTCTGTGGCTTGAATTGCAATGCGTCTTCTCCCCAAATCGCTCTCATCCTCCCCATTGCATAAATACTAATAATAATCTTCGAATTCGCATCAACTTTATGCCCACTTGGAAGCACATCCGATTTGACAGATGACTTGCGCCCGAAGGAAACTGGTGGATAGAGTCGCATTGCTTCACACAACGCACCATGTAAATACACCAACTTATCCAAATTCTCTTGGCCATTTTCGGTTCTTGATAGATCCGTGTCGATGATCTCTTGACGAATCTTGGCTACCACTTTTGGATAATCTGAGAGAAGCCAGAAAAACCAAGAGAGAGTATCTCTAAGGAACTTATCGCTACTCGGATTCAAGAGGTCATACTTGGTTGTATCTAGTGATAAGCTCAAATTAACCCTAAGCTACTCTCTCAAATTAAGAGATCAATTGCAGTATTTAGGGATCAAATCCACATGGAATCAGTTGCACAATAGACTATTAAATTCAGATTAAACTAAGCAGGATGATGCGTATGAAAAGCAAGTAAACAAAGGAGTAAATTCGGGTTGTAAATTAATTAAAAAGAAGCTAGGCACAAGGAAATCGCAGGTGAATCAGATATGCAGATGATAAATAAAAGATAGGATTATGATGCACAGTTCTTAAACATGAACACAAATGTAAAATCAATCAACTTTCGCCGTAGAGATTATCTATGATTAAATCCTAGAAGACCAAATTTCTTTGCGAATCCTAACAATCTAAACAAGCATTAAAGTTCAAGCTCAATTGTTCACAAAACCCTAAACCAAATTTCTTTGCGAAAAAGAATTTTGCTCATCCAAGTCTAGATCAAGTAATCAATAAAACTGTCGTTTCTATTAATTATCCTAAGATCAGATTTCAGGTCATGAATCTAAAATTAACATTAATCACAAGACAAGATGAAGAACTTTCTAAAGATATTAATCCTATGCAATTCAGATCAGATCAAGCAAATCATCAAACACCTTTGAATAACTGATATATCATGGTTTTTACCCAGTTTAAGCCATGATATAAGTCCAATATCTAGAGTCTTTGTTGTGTTTTGTGTTGGTTTTAGAGTCTTTACAGGTACTAGGAAGATTGGAACTTAAAAGATGTTTACTGGAAGTTTTGGAGCATTGCGGAACGAAGTGGCGAAGATCGAAGTGAAAAGTCGAAATCTGAAGATGGTGTCGATCGACACCACCATGAGTGTCGATCGACACCCATGTCAACCAAGCACAAAACTTAATCTGAAGAAGTCCGTTCGAAGCCCGAAAGTTCCAGATGTTTACTTTTAGGTTTCCAGTCGGTTTTGTACCTGTATATATACGTTTTCCAAGCCATTGTTTAGGCTTATGCTTTATTGTATTGATTTCTTAGAGATATCTTTTTAATAAAATCATGTTTTCTTCATTCGATATGTCTGAGTAATTCTCTTGTTAGGTTTAAGGATTTTCAAAGGTGTTTGATGAGTTGCTAGATCTGATTTAATTATTAGGATAATATCTTTAGAATGTTCTTCATCTTGACTTGTGATTAATGCTGATTTTAGATTCATGACCTGAAATCTGATCTTAGGATAATTAATAGAAACGACAGTTTGATTGATTACCTGATCTAGTCTTTGATGAGCAAAATTCCTTTTCGCAAAGAAATTTGGTCTAGGGTTTTGCGAACAATTGAACCTGAAATTAATGCTTGTTTAGATTCATATGATTCACAAAGGAATTTGGTTTTCTAGGATTTATTCATAGATAATATTCGCAGCGAAAGCTGGTTTGTTTTACTTTCGTGTTCATGTTCAAGAACTGTGCTTTAATATTCCTATCAATTGATTTATCTGCAATTCTGATTCACTGGAGATTTCCCTGTGCTTAACGCTTTTCCTTATTGAATTTACAACCGTTTTAATTGCTTGCTTTGATTTACTTGCATTAATATCATCTTGCCTAGCTTAGTCTAAATTTATTAATCTATTGTGTTTATCCGATTCCCTGAGGATTCGATCCCTAAATACTGCATTTGATCTCTTAATTTGAGAGAGTAGGTCTAGGGTAAATTTGACCGTATCAATAACCCTAAACCTAATAGGGAAACTACTCAGACATAATCAAAGAAGAAACCATTACTTTTATTGATAGATATCTCTTAGACTAAGTAAAATAAAGCATAACCATAAACAATGGTTTCGAAAACGTATTTATAGAGTACATAAACCGTCATTAACATAATTGTAAACATCTGGAACTTTCGGGCTTTGAACGGACATCTTCGATTTTGGGCTTTTGGCTTGGTCGAGCAGGGTGTCGATCGACACCCAGAGGTGGTGTCGATTGACACCATCATCTGAATCCGATTCTTCACTTCGATCTTTGCCACTTCATTCCACAATGCTCCAAAACTCCCAGTAAACATCAACTATGTCTCAAATGTCTAACTACCTGTAAAGACTCTAAAACATACTAGAAAACACCATAAAGACTCTAGATATTTGACTTATATCATACCCTAAACAGGGTAAAAACCATGATATATCAACTCCCCCATACTTAGCTTTTTGCTTGTCCTTAAGCAAAACAGTGTTCTCACTCCTTTAGGAACCACATACCTTGTAAAGCTAATCCGGTGATACTTCGATGTTTCCCTAGAAGTATAGCAGTCCTCCAGATTGATTCCAAACTCCTTAGAGAAACTCAGACTTTCAGTCGCAAACCCCTTTAGTTATTTAGGTGTGGTCTCATCAAGGGAATATCGATCGCAAGACTTTTTAGATTCTTTCCCTTACTTAAACACTTTTCTGCACTGCTCCTTTTTTTTTCTTTCCCTTAGATTATTTTGTCCATTTTCATGGTTTCATACGATTAAACTCATTACTATATATTGTTTCTTGTGGAAGACAGGCTCATGAGGATCGCTTATGTAGTCTTAGAAATTACTGTTGTTCCTTGTGGGAGACAGGGTCATAAGGCCTACACTACTGTGGTTTCTTGTGGAAGACTGGGTCGTGAGTATCTTTTCACTTTTTATTTTAAAACTTTTTATTTTCTGTTAAGGGAAAACCAAAGGAGCTTATCCTAACCTTGCTAGTGTTGAAAGAGGAATCAAGACCGCGATTACCAACGCCCAAGACAAGAATTAAAGATTCATTAAGGGCGGGGTCTGCAACGTCTTTCTGGCGTTCTCCAGAAATCTGAACTCGCTCCGTTAAATCAATCCACTTCCAGTTACCCACCTCAGTAAAACTACCCAACTTACATCGGAAATGGTCCTTGAGTGTTGTTCAAAGCAAGTTTCAAGGGAGTTTTTGACCCGAAAAATTGAAAAACTGACTCAAAAACTCAAAAGAAAACACAATAATTAGCAACTACCTCCCCCAGACTTAAACGACACTGTCTCCAATGTTATTAAGCCTGAGATTGGTGAATAAAATAGATAGAAAATAAAAGGAATTAAAATTTTGAAAAGAAAAAACGTAACCTGTAGGGGGTGTCGATCGACACTGTCAAGGGTGTTGATCAACACCTTGAAATTTAAGCTATGACGAGCGACAGAATCACTTGTGTCGAACGACATGTGCATATGAAGTTCATCCAAACGTTTTTTTATCTCCTAAATATCAAAACCAAAAACAACACCAAACATAAAATTGTAAAAGAAAATAATATAAAACATAATTATTAAGACTCACAAATGGGTTGCCTCCCATTAAGCGCTTGTTTTCAGTCTGTTAGCTTGACTGTTTTGAGGAACTAGATATCCGGAGGATCTGCACTCTTCCATGGAATGATTCCAGGAAAGAGCTTCTGCGTCTTTTGCAGCATATCTTGAACGACCGCCTCTCCTTTATCTTTTAGTTCAGCAGGAATGATGATTCGCATTTTAGCGAAAGGCTTTGAAGTCCTTGAACGCTCCTTAGGAATTCCTGCAAAATCATTTAAAGAAAAACCAAGACTTGCACAAGAAACTCGAGGCTTGCGTAAGCGTGTAACAGCTTTTTCAACTTTTAAATCTTCTTTAATGAAATCAGGAGATTCAGGTTCAGGAAGCGCATACCTTTGCTCTTTGGGGGGAACGTGGGATGGAAGTTGTGGAATTGTCTGTTCAGCAACAGATGAAGGACAAGACTCTGACTCCTTGATTGAAGCTTCATCCTCTAGGATTTCCACAGAGAAAGTTTGACCATCAATTGTGGATTTCCTCCTAGTATTCTCCATATCAAAGTCCATGATCACATTTCCTAGATCAAGTTTGACCTTCCCCTTCCTAACATCAATCTGAGCACCAACAGTAGCTAAGAACGATCTTCCCAAAATCATAGGATCTTCAGGTTCATTGTCATACTCCAAAACCACGAAATCTGTAGGGATTAATAGTCCTGAATCTTGATAGGAACATCCTCTAGAATTCCTTTAGGGAATCTCCTAGATCGATCAGCTAAGAGAAGCGACATTCTTGTGGCCTTGAATTTTGTCATCCTAAGTTTGATAGCAACAGATAATGGCATCAAGTTGATACCGGATCCAAAATCACAAAGAAAATGAGGAAACAGCCCTGTCGAGATTGAACAATGAAGTACAAAGTTTCCTGGATCTGGTAGCTTGACAGGAATCCTGCTCTGAATCATAGCGCTTACTTCCTCAGAAACCACCACGTCCTTCTTTTTATTCTTAGGTACTGGAGCTGTGTTCAAAAGGATTATTCTGATATCTCTAGTCAGCAATGCACCTTCCTTAGGACTAACTCCATTAGCTGTAAGTCTCTTGACATATCTCCTCAAAGTAGGTGAAAGCTTAACCGCATCTATCAAAGGCATCTTAACCATCACCTTGTCAATCATCTTCTTGAAAATCTCCTCTTCAACCTCCTGCTTGGACCTTCTAGCTCTGGGAAAAGGAACTTTTGGCTTGTAGACGTTATCCTCTGAAGCAACTGATGATTTCGCGATTTCTGCACAAGACTAGACGGGGTGTCGATCGACACTCTCCTTAGTGTCGATCGACACCATCTCTTCAATACCCGAATGGACTAAGTCTTTGAGTGTCGATCGATGCTGATCCGTAGTGTCGATCGACACTTGTTTTGCAGACCCGAAAATTTCTTCAAATTCATCGAAATAGTCATTTTCTCGAGTCAAAACAGCATTGCATGCGCTCCTGGGGTTGGCATCAATCTTTGCAGGAAGAAACCCCTCTTGTCTCTTGATAGAACTAGTTGTTTGAGCGACTTGAACGTCGAGCTTCTTGACATGAGCACTTAACGCCTCGAATTTCCCATTCAAGTCTTGATAAACTGCATCAAACTTCTGGTTGATGTTCACCGTCAACTTATGTTGTCCCTCTAAGATCTGCTCAAACATATCTTCCATCTTGCTCTTCTGCTCAGGAGGCTTGTAAGACAACGAACCATAGTTCCTTTGATAGTTGTTGCCGCTCTGAAATGGCTTCTGATAAGACGATCCATATCCTTGCTGACTGCTGAATTTCTGAAATCCGTTCTGGTTGATGTAATTAACATCCTCGTCTGCAGTCTCAACCTTTTGCGCAAAGCTAACCGTCTTCTTTCCAGCTAGAAGACTGTGCATTGAATCAAGCTTCCTGGTGACTTCTGCGAACTGGTTACCACCAATGTTATGTCCAGACTGGCTCCTTTGGTAGTCCATATCCTTAGCACTATTGCTATTAGCAAGATTCTCGATCAGTCTCAAGGTAGTCTCTGGCGAGTTCGTATTAAAGTTCCCATTACTCGCAGCATCCAGAGTCACAGAATATTGCAGCGCAATCCCTCCGTAGAAGATATTAAGTAGTTGTACCTCGTTGAATCCATGATGTGGATAGTCTCTCTGATAGCCCTTGAATCTGTACCACGCAGCCTTGAATGCCTCAACATCTCCTTGCTTGAAAGATGAAATCTTTGCTCTAAGGTCCTCGGACTTCGCATTGTCAAAGAAATTACTTAAGAAAGCATTATTTGTGTCCATCCAGTTTGTAAGCGAGCCCGGTGGAAGCGTCCTTAGCCAATACTTAGCTTCCCCTTGAAGAGATTAGGGGAAGAGCTTGTAGAATGGATAATCCTCTGGAACTCTATTAGCCTTGATTGCAGATGCTGGTTTTAGCTCAAAGTCGTTCCTTTGGAATGGAGGTGGACGAATGGCAGATCTATTGGCGTAGAACTGCTCTGGACGATTAAAATCAGCCAATGTCCGTCTTTGCGCAGCGTTCTGGTCGTTTCTCAACAAAATTGGCGGACTCAGGTCCTGGTGTCGATCGGCACCATCTGGGTGTCGATCGACACCCATGATTTGATCACGTCGCTCGACATCTTCTCCCTGTTGCTCGACAGGCTGCTCCAGATTTGCATGTTCCTCAATATTCTCGACGATCACAGCTCCATCGTCGTCGATCCTCAATCCATCCTCGTTGTACTTCAATCCTGCCGGATCACGCAGGATTCCATCTGGTCCCGGTCTCATTATGATTCGTCCTTGAGCAACCATTGTTGCTGCTCTTCTATTCTCACGCTCTAAACGTGCAAGTTCCTGAAGACCGTATCCAACTAGCTCTTTGTCTTTGCAGCTCCTTGTATCAGGCATACAACTGAAACTCAAAACAAAAAGAAACAAAATAAACTAGCAAAGCAGAAATAAAAATAAAAAGCTTAGACAAAATCCTAATAAAATAAATCTAATGGCGTTGACTCCCCGACAACGGCGCCAAAATTTGATAAGCTCAAATTAATCCTAAGCTACTCTCTCAAATTAAAAGATCAATTGCAGTATTTAGGGATCGAATCCACAGGGAATTAGTTGCACAATAGACTATTAAATTCAGATTAAACTAAGCAGGATGATGCGTATGAAAAGCAAGTAAACAAAGGAGTAAATTCGGGTTGTAAATAATTTAAAAAGAAGCTACGCACAAGGAAATCGCCAGTGAATCAGATATGCAGATGATAAATAAAAGATAGGATTATGATGCACAGGTCTTAAACATGAACACGAATGTAAAATCAATCAACTTTCGCTGCAGATATTATCTATGTTTAAATCCTGGAAGACCAAATTTCTTTGCGAATCCTAACAATCTAAACAAGCATTAAAGTTCAAGCTCAATTGTTCACAAAACCCTAAACCAAATTTCTTTGCGAAAATGAATTTTGCTCATCAAAGTCTAGATCAAGTAATCAATAAAACTGTCGTTTCTATTAATTATCCTAAGATCAGATTTCAGATCATGAATCTAAAATCAACATTAATCACAAGACAAGATTAAGAACTTTTTAAAGATATTAATCCTATGCAATTCAGATCAGATCTAGCAAATCATCAAACACCTTTGAATAACCATAAACCTAACAGGTAAACTACTCAGATATAATCAAAGAAGAAACCATTACTTTTATTGATAGATATCTCTTAGACTAAGTAAAATAAAGCATAAGCATAAACAATGGTTGCGAAAACGTATTTATAGAGTACATAAACTGTCATTAACATAATTGTAAACATCTGGAACTTTCGGGCTTTGAACGGACATCTTCGATTTTGGGCTTTTGGCTTGGTCGAGCAGTGTGTCGATCGACACCCAGAGGTGGTGTCGATCGACACCATCATCTGAATCCGATTCTTCACTTCGATCTTCGCCACTTCATTCTGCAATGCTCCAAAACTTTCAGTAAACATCAACTATGTCTCAAATGTCTAAGTACCTGCAAAGACTCTAAAACATACTAGAAAACACCATAAAGACTCTAGATATTGGATTTATATCATGGCCTAAACAGGGTAAAAACCGTAATATATCATCTAGCTTCATGAAGGAAGTTAAAAGATTACCACTTTCTCCATTGGAAATGTCAGGAATCTCTTGTGATCTCATTATCTCTTCTCTCTTGGCTGATATGTATTTCGCGCACACACGATCAAAAGTTGCATCAGCTTCAACCATCTTCTTCTCTTGTCCGATTCTCAACCAGTTTTGCAGCTTCCATAAGAACTTTGGTTTAATATGCCTATACAAAATCCCTTCTCCAACATCGTCGAGAGCTTTAGCTAACTCATCCTCATGCACCTCAACGAAGAGAGATTTAGGATCAGAACCGGTTATCAGGATCAAAATTGTATCGAAAGTGAATCTCCCAAACACATCTTGCAAGTCCACACTTGTGCCTTCCTTTGCAAAATGATCAAGAAGAGGAACAAGCCCGTCCTTGAGTTTACTAGCAGTAGTACTCATTGAAAACCTTTGAAACCCTTGATGATGGACGATTGCTTGATAAGATTTCCTCAAATTTTTCCATAGCTCCGAGTCCGTGGTGATTATTCCGTCCCCGAACACATCAAAATCTTCTTTGAACTCCGGTCCTTTGATGTAGTTTGAGAAGTTTGAGCTCAATATATAATGAATGTTAGTTGGATCAACAGTGACCAGCATATCCAATCCAGCGAACCACGGTCCCTTGAAAGGAAACGTCAGGTCAGAGAACTCGATAATCTCAATGCCGTAGTCATAGATTCGGTGGAGCACCATGAGCAGACTATGGAGCATTCCGAGAACCGGCCAGTTCCTAAGGAATGGACCATTACGTTTCTTGGAGAACAAGTAATGGATGATGAGAAAGCTAAGGATCGCTAAGGAACTATTTAGTAAGTTTATTGAAGCCATATTTGTCTGTTGGTTACTTTGCTAGCAGAAGGAACTGAATTTGTAGGCACACTGAATCACACACTTCTAAGCACCAAATACACTGAATTTTCTAATGTGCACAAATTGCAAGGTACAATTATAATAATACTCCCTCTGTTCCTAAAAACATGATGTTCTAGATTTTAAAGTTGTTCCATAAAATATGATGTTCTAGCTTTTTTTATTATTTAATATTAATAAATCTTAAAATTTAAAGTGTATTAAATAAAAATGTTTGAATATTATTGGTTCATAGTTATGGGAAAGTGGTTTTGTGCAAAAATCAATGTATTTAATATTAAATCTTAATTATTTTTAAATAAGTGTGAAAATAGTAGAACATCATGTTTTTAGGAACAGAGGGAGTAGAAAATAGCAGTAAATTGCCAATACACGTAACTTCTAAGATTTTGAATGTATTAAATTCTAACTTTGATAACTAATTAAGATTATTGATGCAATTAGAGAATGGGCTGGATTCCACCAACACATTTCTGATTGATTATTCTCTATATAATATACTCCCTTGTTCATATATGTAGGGGTGGGCATTCGGATCATTGGTCGGATTCGGGTACAGGGTTTTCGGATTGGGCTTACTAATACTATTCGGGTATATTTCTATAACGGATCGGGATCGGTTCGGATCGGATTTGCTATTGATTTTAAGATCTAAAACTCATCCAAAGTCCTATCGGATTCGGTTTTATCCGAACCCAAATATAAGTATAAGGCCATTAATAACATTAAGGCCTAAATGTAAAAAGAAGACCCAAATTCAAATATAAAACCAAAATGATGAAAAAACGAGTCATATCCATTTAATAAGGTTCAAACTTCAAAACTTGTATAAAATGTGAAAGAAAAAAAAGAACATAAGTAGGTGATATACATTGTTTCTATATACTTGATTTGTTCGGTTATTACTTCGGTTATCGGATATATCTGAAACCGAACAGAAATCCAAAGTAAAATAAATTGAAAACCATTCGGTTATGTTGTAATAACCAATATATATCCAAACCGCTTAATTTCGGTCGGGTTCGGTTAACCAATATATGATTTATTTTTAGAGTTTTCATACATACTTAAAAAAAATAATTAATGTTAAATTATAAGTTTATTATTTTTTACACTTAACAATTTTCAATAACAAGCGAATGAAAATCCATTAAAATCAATTAATATGTTTTGAAATTTAAAATTCATCGTCATTATTTCATAAAAAAATGTATAGAAAATGTCGAAAGTCAAGCTTTATGCAACAATTTTTTTTTTCCTCAAAACCTCAATCATATAGGAACGGAGAAAGTATGATCGAAGACCATTTTTCTTGTTTAGACCATCTCCAACCCATTACTTTATTTTTCACTCTAAAATAGAGTTTTTAGAGTAGGAGTTTTCTCCAACCCATTACTCTATTTTTCATTCTAAAAAGAATATATTTTTTCAATTTAGTCATTAACTTATCAAAATTATATAATTTGCCCAACTATTTTATAATTAGTAAAAATTCATTAAAATCACAATAATATTTTAATTGAAATTTTATTATAGAAATAAAATAACATTACACAATAGAAAAAGACAAAATAATATAATCTAAGCATTAGTATTACAAAATAATAATTGATTTTTTTTAATATGAATTTTGATTATCATTTTATAATTTTTTAAAAGGGCCATTAAGCATTTAATCAAAATTTTAAGAACCAATAACATAAATATATTTTTAATAATATATTTTAGGCATAAAAGTAGAATAAATAAAAAGTTAAAATACATTTTTATAAATAAAAAAAGTTCAGTGCTAGAATAAAGTGAGAAATGAGTTTACTCTACATGTAGAATAAAAAAGGTAGTTGCTTTATTTTGGTATAAGATTTAGAATAGGATTTAGTGTCAAATTTTAGTGTTCAAAGATTTTGCAGAAGTGATAACGCCAAATTGTCTAGCGAATCTAAGCTAATAACTTTTACCGCACATTCTCCCCAACTACCTCGGTAGAAGATACGTAGTAAAGATTGTTCATGTGAAGTATCAATTTGACAAAGTGACTTTACTCAAATTAAGGCAAATTTTTATACTTACAATGACTCTCTTAATATTTCATTTTAACGGTTTTTTTTCAAAATATCAGTCCCTCTATTTCTCAAAAAATGATGTTTTGGAGTTCTTACACAAATTAAAAAATAATTAATATTAAGTCGTAACTATATTATTTTCTCTCACTAAACCATTTTTTTATAATTATAAATCAATAGTATTTAAATATTCTCATTTAATGTTTTTGAAGTTTACGAAATCAATACTCCCTCCGTTTCACCAAGATAAATTTTTTGGGTTTTTAAATTTGTTTCATGAAGTTAGATTTTTATCATTTATTGTTAAAAAATCGTAGTTTCCAAAAAAAAGTTTCAATGACTATTGGTTGAACTTTTTTGAAAAATGTTTATTGTAGAAACCAATACAAGATTAATTATTTTTTTTAATATGTGTGAAAAACTCAAAAAATCATCTTTGTGAAACGGAGGGAGTATAAACTAAAAGAGATCTATTGAATAATTTCAAGTTGAAGATCTCTTAATAATTGTGACTTTAATGACAATATAAAACAAAGAACTGGCTCAATCTTCTGCCCTTTGATAACTTTAATGTCATAGTTTTGTAATATCTCCACTACCACTGCCTTCATTTGAGTCATAGCCAAATGCTTACCTAGGTAAGTTCTTGGACCGGAATTAAACGCTAAGAACTTGAAGGAAGGCTCATGTTTTAAGCATCCTTTCTCAGTAATCCATCTTCCTGGCTTGAATTGTGATGCGTCTTCTCCCCAAACCGCTCTGATCCTCTCCTGCGCATAAAGAAAAACAATAATCTTAGTGTTTGCTTCAACATCTATTTTCAAAAAAAAAAAAAACTTTATGCCCACTTGGAAACACATCTGATTCGACAGAAGACTTGCGCACGAAGACAACTAGTGGATAGAGTCTCATTGCTTCACACAATGCACCGTGTAAATACACCAATATGTCCAAAATCTCTTGGCCATTTTCGGTTCTTGATAGATTCGTGTCGATGATCTTTTGACGAATCTTGGCTACCACTAGTGGATTTTTGGAGAGAAGCCAGAAGAACCAAGAGAGAGCGGAGACAGTTGTATCTCTTCAGCCCTGTTAGGAGCGCCGGCCTGAAATTTTTGGGGCCTAAACAAAAAAAAAATATTTACGTGTATTTTATGGGTATTTAAAAATTTTAGGGGCCTTTTATGTAAAACAAAAAACTAGTAGGGCTTCTTTGATACTAAAATTTTCAAACATATTTGGGGGCCCAAGGCCCATGTTTCTCTGGCCTCCCCTCGTGCCCGACCCTGCCTGTTAGAGGTCCATGACGAGCTTAAATCAACTAGTCGAAGGATTGCAAAACAAGATGAAGAGAATAAGCGGCGTGATCTTGAAAATGTTTGCCGTGATGCGAGAACTGGAGAAGCTTATCGTCTTTATGTAGAACAAAGATCCAACACTTGCTACTTACATGACTGAACCAACTGTCTCTGATACTTCACTAGGGACTATACAACCGACTACTGAATCGGCTGCACAAGACACCACCCCAACAGTCGAAGCTAATACTTATATAGACTCGTTCTCAAACTTTCGAACTTTCTATTTTGTAGAAACTCCTAATGTTTTAATCCTTTTGGTACTTTTGTTTTCATCATTTTGTACTCTATAACTTATTTTGTCAAGCTAAATGCTTGAATATATACTATGCTTTTAATTTAAGGTCTTTTGGTTCTTCTTTCGATTTTGACATTTCAAAACAATACAACCAAACACAAATAAATAGCAATTAGTAACTGAAAAGAGACTAAAAACAGTAACAAAACAAACACTAGCGTCGAAAATCAATAATTAATTAGTGATAATTTTATGACTACTTGGTGACTACCCATGATTTGTAACCACTACCAAATTAGTCTCTAATGAGTTCCTTATTTATGACTATACAAACCGACACATATTAGTCTATATATCACGACTACAAAAGGCGACACAAATTAGTATCAATTTAACGACTAACATATATATGGTCATAAAACAGTCGCAAAATAGACGTAGTCGCTTTTTAGTCGCTCATTTGCCACTCCTTTTATTAGTCCCAAAATTTTAATCTTTCATTTCCCTTGTATTGAATTTGATCATATGGATATTCAAAAAGACAATATATATATAAACACAAATTAATTTGGTTACACGTAACTTTGCCATGAAAAATTTGAAACGTTCATTCACTATTCAAATACGCATAATGTTTCCGAGGAATTTGTTCCCTTCGAAACAACCACTAAAGATCCCGTTCATGCACAAGTGGACAAAAACGTGTAGACCGCGGAAAACACGATGGGTGGAGGTTTTTTCCGACGACGCTCCGACCTTCCGATGCTCAAGTTACAAGAGAGGACTAAGCGAGAGAAATTAGAGAGTTTGACCACGGTGAGTCGACAGGCATCAAATATGAAAAGTCGGAAAATAATAAGTGATAATTTAGCTAAACTTAATAGTATAACCTACATGTCACGAAAAGAATATTTTGTTCTAAATTTTAAACATGTCAAATTCTAAATGAAATTTATATCCTGTGCATGTCAGATCATGGATTAGTTTAGTAAAATCAGCTTACCACTAATTATATATAAGTAGACTAATACCCGTGCATATGCGCAGGTCTTTCTTTCCAAAATTTAATTTTATTGTTAGTTTGTGTATGTTCATCAATTTCATAATAATTAATATGAGAATCTAAAATTTATATGGTGATAATATATACAAAACGAAAAGAAGACATAAATTTGCTGATAAGTTAGAACATCGATGACGATATAAAACTTTGGAACCCATAGCTACATAGACATAGGTTAAAATCTAACATAAAGAAAACATACAAGAATATATATCATGTTTTTTAAAGGTTGGTACCTATGTTAGATACTTTTAAATACATCAAAAAGTGAAAAACTATATAAAAAAATAAATACAGTTTTTACATAACTTATGGGTTGTGTTTACGATATAACATTTTACTTGCGGTGAAGTAATTTTAATGTATACTACATTAGATATTACTTATAAATTAATGACTCAACTTAATAATATTGAATATATCGGTGTGGTGATCAACGGGAGACTATTAACCTTGCGTTATTTACGTGTCCCCATGCTTTGGAAACTTGGGCTTTGTCAGGAGTTCGGACTCGAACTGTGCAATTCCCTTCTGAAAGCCTTCAGACTAATTTTGATACCCTCTTCTGGCGTCTACCTCATTCAGAGGCGTTTGCTGAGCTTTTTCACGCTATCCCTTGGATTATCTGGTATATCTGGAAAGCCAGGAAAGATAAAGTATTCAACTCACTCACCCGTGCGCCGTCTGATATTCTGGCTATGGCCATAAAAGAATCGAAAGACTGGCTTCAGGCGAATAACTCGGCTCATGCGGCGGAGACACAACAAATTTTAGATACGGATCTGCCCACGGCCACCTTCAGCTGTTTTTTAGATGGCTCGTGAAAACAGGACGATCGAACGAGTGGAGTTGGTTGGGTTTTGCAATTACAGGATGGGACGAGAGATCTACTTGGACTTCAGGGCAATCACTAGAGTCTTTCCCCTCTTCATACAGAGTTACATGGTCTATTGTGGGCCATGCGTTTCTTAATTCGGAAGAAACGCTACTGCGCCATCTTTGTTACTAATTCAATAGATTTGGTAAACATGGTAAACTCCCCACAGGAGTGGCCCGGCTACCAGCCGGAATTGAGTGAATTGGCAATTCTCCGGGAATCTTTCCCCGAATTCGAGCCCGTCTACCGGCAACGGGAGAACAATAAGAGAGCGGATTTGCTGGCGAGGAATGCATGCACTCGAGGAACTACTTTTTCGTATATTAGCACTTCAGTTCCATATTGGTATTCGGATACAGACAATGTATTTACTTAATCAATATTGAAGTGTGTCTGTGACAAAAAAAAAATGAATATATTATTAATTTATAGAGTTTTTTTTTTACCCTGAATTATGTCCTAAATTAGCTAAAAGATACCGTCTCTACACATGGATCCCCTTGAATTTCGAAGTTCGTGTTCTATAGTCTTTCCAATAATGTCGAGAACAGAGGAGAGCGTCGATTTTATATCAGCTCTTATTTTTTTGCTTACTATTTCCAAACTCACGTAACCAATTTTGATTTCCATACAATTTATGCTTATCCCGACTCTTTTATGTTGGTTATCTTCCTAAATTGCATAAGATTACAAAATGATTAGAAGATCATCCTTTGATTCTCCTACCAAACTGTTTCATATCAATAACTCTTAAATCGAAAAGTAAGTACGTAGCTACCTCGAGCACAGGCAGTGTCTTGCTCTATATGCTGTCAAGGCCACCATAGATACTAAGCATGTCATTTCCATTTAACCCCTTACTCGATAGTTGCAACATAAACTTTTTCCAATTTATAAAGAAAGTGTCTTCATTGAGTATACCTAGTCACAAAAGGGTCAACAAATGTTTCTGTTTTGGCTTTGGGGTTTATGATGAACAAAACAAAGCAATAAAAGTAAAGGGATAGATAAATCAAAACACGCAAGATAAAAGTAATCAAAAGAACTTATGCAACACAAACTAAACCAATTTTTAAAGAGATGAAACTAGTGTTCTAGAACTCAAATCACAGATGTAAAATCTTTCTACTTTCGTGGCTCCGATCCCTGTGCTTTCTACCCTAATAAACTCAACTTTCGATGGTTATTACAAGGTGAACCCACGCTGTAAGATTGAGATTTGATTGCTCACTAAACTTTTTAACTAACCTTTCGAATTGTTAGGATGTCTAGCCTACCAAATACTAGATCCGGCGATATAAAAGCTTTTGGAGAATATATCAACCTTAAATCGATCACTAGGTAGCTAAGCTCGATCAAGCTTTATGTACGCGTAAAGATAGAAAATCAATCTAGAAACAAAGTCAATAAAGATGTAAAATATGCAACAAAGAACTTTTAGAATAACTTTATATCAAACATACGACTACTCTACATTTTATGAAACAAGGAGCAACTAGAGTAGATGATAAAACAGTAGATTCGTGATAGATAAGTGCTCGGCATAGATGGATCTCTTAGAACAAAGGTAGAGAAGAACACCATAGCCTTCATCGTTCTTTTAACAAGACATATTAATGAAGAACAAAAGAGAAACGAAACTACATGTTTATTATTGATTTGTGCAGTGCCTAGGGATGCTCTCCTTCTATCAAGAGGCTAAAGCAAGTATATATAGGTTCTTGAAGAGGTTCTAGGTTGGTGGACTCCTTAGGGTTTCACTTCGGGTGAAAACTTTTTTTTGTCGATAACTGCCTAAAGTGGACTTTGGCAATGAACATAGATTTTGGCCCAATTAATGTGTCCGTGGCTTAGACCATATGTGTCTCTTGAGTCTTGGCAATGGTCATGTGCACGGGTCCATGAGCTTGATCTGTGTCTTGACTCCTTTTGCACTTGCTTCATCTTCTAGGCAGTTAGACATGTCTTTAGTATATCTTGAATATCTTCCAGACTACAACTCCATTTGATGTGATTCAAACTCTATTGGAAAGCTGACTCAAAACGATTTCTCCTTATGAAATTTCATCTCATTCCAAGTAGATTTTATCCTCCGTCTGATCGAGTCTTTCAGACGTATACCTTCTGTCCAACTTGAGAAATTGTAAAATCTTGATCTTAGAGAACATAATTGGCTCCTTTAACTTTGATAAGTTGCTGTAGAGTGTAGAATACTCATTTAGCTCCTTTTTTTGCCTTTTTTTGATGATTTGACCTATATGACACTTAAAAACCTAATATACGATAAAATTACCTCTTTTGATAGAAAATATTATTAAATAGCATAAAAAAATATATGAAAATAGATAGTATAAGTGGTAAAATACGAGGTATATCAACTCCCCAGACTTAAATCTTGCTTGTCCTCAAGCAAACAGTAGTCTAGAATAAGGAAGATAATTAGAAAACACTGGAACTCCCATATTATTTGGATCTTGTTTCTTTCTCTCAACCTGTAATCCACATAAAGACAATGAGAGTTCATGGACGCTTTTCATCGTCTCCCATCATAAATTCGAAAGTATTTCCTAAACTGTTGTCCCTACAAAATCTCAACTTCAATTGAGTCGACTCTTTTACTCTCTTATATTCGTAAAGATCTCCGATCAATGATATTTAAAAGGAATACGGCTAGGTGTTAGGAAAGGTTGATTTTAGTGGTGAGGTTAAAAGTGTTTAGGGTAGGGTTACCAAAAACTTTGGGTGTGAGACATTATGCAAAATCACAAGAGAGAATAGGTCTATTGAAGTCCACAATTTTCCAACCACTTTGTTGTTCATCTTTCTCCCCCAGACTTAGACTTTTTTCCGGGAATCACTTGTAAAACTCTCGAACTCTTCTCTCTTTTGTATCATGGCATTCCTTGGGTATTCTTTGGCCTTTGACTCTTTGAAAACCATTATTTGGGTCTTTTTTTTTTTTAATGAAGGGGGGGGGCCAAACTCTTCTGAAATTTATTGTTGTACTCCTCCTTCTAATGTTGATCACTCGGTTTTTGAAATCAAAACGTTATTGTTCCTAAAAAAGTGTCATCATTCCCAACTTTTTTTTACTCAATAAAACGGTTTTTTGAAAACAAAATTTTGAAAATCCCCCCGTAATTAACTTACACCGTCCCAGTGTAAATCAAATCAAATTAAGGGTGAAGTGTTGGAAAATAAAATAAAATAGATAAAAAGAAGGAGAATAGGACGAAGTTATCGGATAAAGAAAATCATATTCTCCCAAAGTTGGATCGGTATGGATAGTGTTCAAAGAAGGGTGTTAAAACTCCCCAAAAATTTCTCTAGGCATAGAAATAGTGCTTCTCAATTTTCCTAACCAATGCATTCCACCATAACCGAGTAGGACATTACAACAATGATCATAAAAGATCACTAAAAACCGTAGTTTGCATCTTGTAACTCTTCCCCGAATCATATTGGAAATTCTTGAATATTGGTAATTAAACAGCTTCTGGCGAAGTTGCAAAAATCTTGCTTCAAACGGTGAAGTATAGGATCCATAAGTTGGTTGAAAGTGCTACCATGTTTTCTTTTTTCTTTTTGCACATCTTCTATAGATAAGGTGGATCATTCTTTAAGAAATTGGAATTTCTAAAGTTAAACCTATGTAAGTACCAAATATCCTTGCAAAAACACTTGAAATTACTTGTTAAATGGAACTTGGACCTAGGTTCACGATAACGAAGTAACAAAAAAAAAAATCTAAGTCCATGGCAAAGTAAAAACAAGTAACGAAAAGATAAATATAAGATGTTAAAATCATTTAAAAATCAAATAGTCAAACGTCTAAATTTTAAAAGTGAATTGAGAAAGGTTAAAAATAAAATAAATTTTATTTAAAAACATCACAATTTAAAAATATTTTTGGCTTAAAAAGTTAATTTAAATTGAAAAACTATCTTTAGATAAATTTAAAAAGAAAAATAAAAATAATTTACCTCGCCGGTTCGAATCGGTGGTTCGGTGGTTCAAACCGGTGTCGATCGCAG
The DNA here is from genome assembly GCA_963576765.1 of Draba incana. Lineage (NCBI taxonomy): Eukaryota > Viridiplantae > Streptophyta > Magnoliopsida > Brassicales > Brassicaceae > Draba > Draba incana. The sequence continues at coordinate 22,059,845 of OY755208.1, forward strand.
TTCGATCCTTGGTCCAAGCTGGTCTAGACCGGATGGTGGTGGAATGGTAGGACGCATGACGTGTGGTAGATGGTGCGGGACTCGGGACGCATGGCACCGGACCGAAATGAGTGGTCGGTGCCCGTGTCCGGTGTGGATAGGACGGGACGTGTCCTGGCAGCGGTCACGTACGTGACCCGGTGTGGTGGATTGGTGCGGGACTAGGCTGGACGCTGCCGACGCGGGCTACAGGACTATCGAAGCGCGGGACGGGGATGCTCCGGGTGGGTGGATCTGCAGGGCGGAGAGCAGGACTGCGGGTCGGACGGTCCTGGCATCAGACAGATTCCTGTGTCTGGGGTCAAGGCTTCCTCGGGCACCGAACCGAAATGAGTGGTCGGTGCCCGTGTCTGGTGTGGATAGGACGGGACGTGTCCTGGCACCGGTCACGTACGTGACCCGGTGTGGTGGATTGGTGCGGGACTAGGCTGGACGCTGCCGACGCGGGTTACAGGACTATCGAGGCGCGGGACGGGGATGCTCCGGGCGGGTGGATCTGCAGGGCGGAGAGCAGGACTGCGGGTCAGACGGTCCTGGCATCAGACAGATTCCTGTGTCTTGGGTCAAGGCTTCCTCGGGCACCGGACGGATTCGCGTGTCCGGTGCGACCGTCTAGTGTCTGGAACGTCCCAAACACTTTTTTTTTCTTTTTTTTTTAGCTTTTAGAACTTCGGTTTTCTTCTCCAAAAATAATTGTTTATAAAATTTGAAAAATTCATAAATAGATAGATTAATAAATAAAAAAGTTTTTAAAAAATTAAAATTAAAAAAAACATAGATTAAAAATTAAAATAAAATAAATACTCAAAATATGGTTTTCTCCCATAAAACGCTTGTTTAAAGTCAATTAGCTCGACTACTTGGGGTTTTTAGACGGAGGAATGGTCTTGTAAAGGCTTGAGATTGCCCTTAGGATGTGAATAAATTCTTCTATTGTCGTGGTCTTCATCGTGCAAATGGAATGGGTACTTGATTGCAACTTCTCTTTCCTCTGAAGGAATGTATCTTGTAACTTTGGCTCGATTTAAGCATTCAAGGGATGGCCAAACTCTTCTGAAATTTGTTGTTGTACTCCTCCTTCAAAATAAATACTCAAAATATGGTTTTCTCCCATAAAACGCTTGTTTAAAGTCAATTAGCTCGACTACTTGGGGTTTTTAGACGGAGGAATGGTCTTGTAAAGGCTTGAGATTGCCCTTAGGATGTGAATAAATTCTTTTATTGTCGTGGTCTTCATCGTGCAAATGGAATGGGTACTTGATTGCAACTTCTCTTTCCTCTGAAGGAATGTATCTTGTAACTTTGGCTCGAAAACCGTGTAGTGCTGCGTAGTAGAAGATATTTTTATCTATCTTAGGAAAGGATAACCTTTTTAAGGTGTAATCCATGATAGCTCCAGCAGTAGCCAAGAATTGTCTTCCAAGGATGAAAGGTGTTGAACAATCTTGCATAACCGCTATTTGAAAGTCCGTTGGAACAATGCAATCGCCAATTCTCACGGGGCAATTGAAGATTTTGCCCAATGAGAGTGTTGATGCACCATTAGCAAGTGAAATTCTCATGTTTGAAGGACAAATGTTGGTTATTTTCATCTTTCTCACAAGAGATTCCGACAAAACGTTTACTCCGGCTCTCGAATCACATAGAGCGGTCTCAAAGGTATAATCACGGATTGAGCAAGGGATAGTGAAAGAACCTGGATCAAAACTTAGGAAGGATCCTTAGGCACTTATAAGGATTTCTAGCTTGGTCAAACAACTCCTCAATCATGAAATCTTCTTCAATGTTTGGCGTGAAGCATTGTTGTAGTGATGGCTTTGTTTTCCAAGCGTCTTCAAAGGAGAGGGTGGGAGGGAGTTCTCTAACTAGAGAATTGAATACCTCCAACATCTCATCACTTATCCAACGATTTCTCTTGATGGATTGTTTCCTTAAACGAGTGTTCTCCGGTGGTGGTTTTGTTGACATCTTCGCCGTGAATCTTCTATTGTATGGTTTGGCCATTATGAAAGGTCTTGGAGTGTCTTTCTCCTCTTAAACAGATATGAAGAGGTCTTCTTGAAGTGGTGTTAAGGTGAAACAATGGACCAAAGGGGTTGGTTCTTATTCATTCGTTCCTGATTGATCACAAGCTTGAAGCGTTTCTTCCATATGCTTCAAACATTCATCAAATTTCTCTACACGGTTCTAGATGTTATGAGACTCATCTTCTAAATATTTTGTTGTGTCAATGAACTCCATAAGGTGGTGTTCTATATCATAACAAATGGCGTTAATGGTTTTCACCGTAAGTTGATTATCGGCTTCTAGTTCCCCCATATTTGAGTCGATCTTGTCTTGAACAACTCCAACTTCGGTTGTGCCTTGAGAAGCTTTGTAGGCCTTGATAGCAACCGTGTTTAGGTTAGAACTAAGCTCATCAACGTCTCCTTAGTGGTCTTTATCTTCCACTCCAAGTTATCGTACGAGTCGTCGATCTTGTACTTGATATTGATGATATCGGTCTTGTCTTCTTGAAGGTCTCGGGTATGGATATTTTGAACTTCTTCAAGCTTCAAATTCATAAGCGATGATTTCGAATCTCTCCCCAAGAGATGAATTTATGGACTTAATCTTTGTTTCAATTCCATGAAAGGCGTTTTTAGTGCCTTCCATGAAACGTTGCATCAAAGCTTCAATCCGGTCTCCTTGTGGAGTTGAATTGGAATGGTCATGGGGCTGTAGAGGCTGATTTGGTTTCACACGATGATGTTGATCACGTCCTTGTGTCTCCCAAGATGGTTATTGTTGATACAAATTGTGGTTGTACCAGTTGTTGTAAGGAAACAGCGGTTGATGGAATTCATGAGTCATAGGGATGTAATCCCCACTAGATTCCCTTCGTGATGAACTCGCCATTCTCATTGGGTTTTGGTTGTAATGTTCCATTGATAAATCCCTGAAACACACTTAAATAAGAAAATTCAAAAAAAGAAAATTAGCAAAAACGAAAAAAAGAAAAAGGAAAAATAAAAACTTAGACTTATTCTTTCTCAAAAATTTGTAAGTAAGCGAACTAGTCCCCGGCAACGACGCCAAAAACTTGATGTGGTCTAAATTAGATGCAAAAGAGTTTTAAAATTTATAAACCCTTATTTGCAAGTGCACTGTTGACAATTGTAGTACTTAGGGGCCGATTCACAGGAGACAATGTTTTTACGCTACAAATCTATATGATGGAGAATAAAATAAAATATATTTGGTTTTGGGGTTTATGATGAACGAAATAAAGCAATAAAAGAAAAGGGATAGATAAATCAAAACACGCAAGATAAAAGTAATCAAAAGAACTTATGCAACATAAACTACACCGGTTTTTAAAGAGATGAAACTAGTGTTCTAGAACTCAAATCACGGATGTAAAATATTTCTACTTTCGTGGCTCCGATCCATGTGCTTTCTACCCTAATAAACTCAACTTTCTATGGTTATTACAAGGTGAACTCACGCTATAAGATTAAGATTTGATTGCTCACTAAACTTCTTAACTAATATTTTGAATTGTTAAGACGTCTAGCCTACCAAATACTAGATCCGGCAATATAAAATCTTTTTGGAGAATATATCAACCTTAAATCGAGCACTAGGTAGCTACTCGATCAAGCTTTATGCACGCGTAAAGATAGAGAATCAATCAAGAAACAAACTCAATAAAGATGTAATATATGCACCAAAGAACTTTTAGAATACCTTCATATATAATTTTTTTTTGGCACAAACACACTTCAATATTAGTTAAGTAAATACATTGTTTGTATCTGTGAACCAATAGGGAACAGAAGTGCTAATAAAAGAAAAAACCATGTTTCGCGTGCGTGCATTCCTTGCTAGCAAATCCGCTCTCGTATTACTCTTCCGTTGACGGTAGATGAGATAGAATTTGGGGAAAGACTCCCGAAGAATTGCCAAATCACGCAACTCCGGCTCAAAACGGGGCCACTCTTGTGGCGCATCCACCATCTTCACTAAATCTCTCAAATCAGTGACGAAAGTAGAGCAAAATCAGTCTTTTTGAATTAAAGACTGCATGGCCCACAAGAGTCCATGCACTCTGTGTGGAGGGGGGAAATACTCCGATGGGTCCCTTGTAGTCCCAGCAAATCTGCGTACCGTCTTGTAGTTCCAAAACCTACCCCACTCCACTCGGGGTATCTTCTCCCTTCCACCATCAACAAAGCACTTGAAGGTGGCTGAAGACCTGTCTGATGTGGAAGGGGGCTGAAGAGCTAACCCTTGGTCAGAGGTGTTAGCTTTTGTCCATTCTCATGCCTCCTTGATGGCCACCGCTTGTATCTCAGCTGCTTCGCGATTCACCGCATTGAATACTTTATCATTTCTCGCTTTCCATATATACCAAATAATCCATAGAAATGCCTGAGAGACCTCTTATGTGGTTCTGGATTGAGGGATCTGCCAGAAGAGGAAATCTAAGTTGGTTCTAAGGCTCTCCGACTAGAATGTTGCCGTCGGGAGCCCCATCAGAGACCAAACCGCCCTGGCCGAGGAATACGTAAATATCGCATGGTTAATAGTCTCTACTGTGTCTGGACATCGAGGACAACTTGCTTGTTCTCGGATATGTCGAAACCTGAGTCTCTCATTCACCGCCACCACTCCCACTAGACATTGCCAGATAAAATGGCGTAGTTTGTTTGGAGCCGATATTTTCTATACGTGGGCCTTGAGTGGATTATCAGATGGTAGTTGGAGCAAAAACTTTGTATCCGCATCCTTATGAGTCCTAGCTAGTTCGTAGCCTGACTTAACTGTGTATAACCCGGATTTGGTGTAGTGCCAACAAAAGTTATTTTCTGACACCCCGTGGTGGAAGTCTCATGCTTAGAATTCTGGGGACATCCTGAGGGTGCACCTTTGCTCGTATTGCATGTGTATTCCACTTTCAACTCCCTTGGTGGATAAATGCAGATACTCGCAACTGGGGGTTGACTATGTCACCCCGGCTAACAGCTGGTCGTGGCTTTAAATCTAGAATCCAATTGTCAATCCAAACCGCCGTATTGTACCCATTACCTATAATTTTGCAGGTTCCCTGAAGTACTAACGCCTTTGAAGACCATATACTTGGCCATCCGTAGGATGGTTGATTAGGTTTTGGCGCATAGAAGGAGTGCATATACCGAAAATATTGTCCCTTTAAGACCCTTGTTGCCAAGGAGTTTGGGTATTGGTGGAGACGCCACATCTGTTTTGCCAAGAGGGCCTGACTAAAATCTTCAAAAGATTTAAATTCGATACCGCCCGGCTTCTTGGGTAAACAGAGTTTCTTCCATGCAACTCTGTGTAGGCCCCGTGACTGAGGCTTAGATTGCCACTAGAACTGGGATATTGCACTGGCCAACTTCCTACATAGGCCTTTAGGAAGGATAAAGCTCGATATCACATATGTTGGAATAGCTTGGGCCACCGACTTATCAAAACTTCTTTACCGCCTTTTGATAGGAATTTTGCAGACCATTCATTAATTCGGTTGTTAAGCCAGTCACGAACATAGGCAAAAATTTGAGACTTGGATCCCTGTAGATGTTTCGGAATACTAAGGCACTTTTTGGAGCCCCCTTCATTTATAATTCCTAGTCGTTAATGGATGGCCAAATGTGCCTTGATGGGAACATCTTTACCAAACGTAATTGCGGACTTATCAAAGTTAATTCGTTGTCCCGAAGCATTACCATACTGTGTAAGGATCTGTAAAATACTATCACTTTGTTCAACGTTTGCTTTGCAAAAGAACAAGCTATAATCAGCAAACAAGAGGTGGGATACCGGCGGACTAGCATAAGCCACTTTGAGCCCCGTAAGCATTCCGGCGGATTCCGCTGCCCTGAGATTGGCAATTAAAACCTCCGTACAGAGAATGAATAAGTATGGTGATAGGGAGTCTCCCTGCTGTAGTCCCCTTAAAGGCGTAATTGAACCGTGGGGATCTCTATTTAGCAGTAAGTGGTAGGTTACCGAATTCACACACAACATAATCCATGATATCAAACATACAACTACTCTACATTTTATGAAACATGGAGCAACTAGAGTAGATGATGAAACAGTAGATTCGTGATAGATAAGTGCTTGGCATAGATGGATCTCTTAGAACAAAGGTAGAGAAGAACATCATAGCCTTCATCGTTCTTTTAACCAGACATATTAATGAAGAACAAAAGAGAAACAAAAATACATGTTTATTATTGATTTGTGTGGTGCCTAGGGATGCTCTCCTTCTATCAAGAGGCTAAAATCAAGTATGTATAGGTGCTTGAAGAGGTTCTATGTCGGTGGACTCCTTAGGGTTTCACTTCGGGTGAAAACGTCATTTTGTCGATAAATACCTAAAGTGGACTTTTGCAATGAACAGAGATTTCGGCCCAATTAATGTGTCCGTAGCTTGGCCCATATGTGTCTCTTGAGTCTTGACAATGGTTACGTGCATGGGTCCATGAGCTTGATCGGTGTCTTGACTCCTTTTGCACTTGCTTCATCTTCGAGGCAGTTAGACATGTATTTAGTATATCTTGAATATCGTCCAGACTACAACTCCATTTGATGTGATTCTAACTCTATTGGAAAGCTGACTCAAAGGGCTTTCTCCTTTTAAAATTTCATCTCATTTCAAGTAGATTTTATCCTCCTTCTGATCGAGTCTTTTAGACGTATACCTTCTGTCCAACTTGAGAAGTTGTGAAATCTTGAACTTAGAGAACTTGATTGGCTCCTTAACTTTGATAAGTTGTTGTAGAGTGTAGAATACTCATTTAACTCATTTTTATGCCTTTTTGATGATTTGACCTATATGACACTTAAAAACCTAATATACGATAAAACTACCTCTTTTGATAGAAAAACTTATTAAATAGCATAAACAATATATGAAAATAGATAGTATAAGTGGTAAAATACGAGGTATATCAGATTTTCATAAGTTTATGTCATGTTGCCACAATGTATTTTGCAGCAGAGCAATCACTATCCCTTGTGCTCTAAGCTTGACCAAAGATATTTCAAGTTAATTGGTAATATAAACGTATAAAATTGAAGAGTTAAAAAAAAAAAATACTTACTTAGCAAAACCAGCTTTGGCCTCAAAGTGACTAATCTTTGAATGTCATCATTATCTTCTTCCCCATTCAAATGCATAGAAGATGCTTATGTTGCAATTGGTTCACTTCGAACGAGATAAGAAAATAGCTTATCACATCGAGACATGAGAATACCGAGAATGCAATTTACTTGACTTCATTCGAAACCTCAAGAAAGTTTTCGTAAATGATCACCCATTTGTATACACAGATTTAATCTCGAGCCGAAATCTATCAAATTGAAGGGTCGAAGCCCTAGAGAGATAGCAAGGAGTCTCCACCACAACCCCTTAACAATCATCGCGACGTCAAAGGAAGATATTGAAAGCTACAATCAGAGGTAAAAAGAAGATCATAATCGGTTAGAACAATCATCATTGACATTGATATCAAGAAAAAAAACACTAAAGGAGAGATTTTCGAGGTAGAAAGACAATGCCAATGTCTTGGAGATCAAGATGGAGACGAAGAATTCTAGAGATGAAAGCTAGATATAACCAAAATCTAGTTAAAAAACCTAAATCTCAAACAATTTACCTATTTTCCCAATCACGCAGAGATTTGGATTCCCCAATTTTATGAATTAACTTGTAAACTCTCAAGCTAGAAATGCAAAAGCTTTATTACTCTCATAAATTTATAAAACAAAGATAAAATGGTATTCTAGGAGCCCTTGACTCTCATTTACCTATTACAATCCAAAATGATCAATCAACTGATAATCTAAAACTAAAGCAAAGACTACAAGTTTATAGAGAATACGGCATCAGGTTGTTATTCCCACCCTTTGCACCAACCTGGCAATCAGTCACGTGTCACTGACCTTATCCTTAACATTTGACCGTTGCTTATATTCAAAGGCTGATTCTTCTCGTAGATTCTAGAATGCCTTAACCCAAACATGCCTTCTAGTGAATGGACCCTCTTAGGCCTTCTTAGCTCTGCGACCATAAGGATAGAGAAAAGGGGGTCATGGATCATAATTAACATTACCCTCCCCTTCCAAATTAATCTTGTCCTCAAGGTCAAAGTCAGGGTATTGATTCTCCATGACCCGTTTCCATTCCCAAGTACAATCATGGCTTAGTAAGTCCTTCCAATGGACTAAGACTTCTGGTTGCCCTGTAGTACTGTTGACGTTCCCCCAATATCTTATCTGGAGCAACTAGTAAGACTCCTTCATCAGTTAACTGCTCAGGTAAATCCACTGGTACCAAGTTACTCCCAATAATAGCTTTCAATTGGGACACGTGGAAGGTATTATGGATCTTAGTGCCTGGTGGGAGCTGCAACTTGTATGCCACTGGCCCAACTCTAGCTGTTATGGTGAAAGGACCATAGAAGTGTGCTGCTACCTTTTCATTGACACTCCTGGCAAGAGATTGATGTATGTATGGCTTAAGCTTCAAAAAAACTTTATCTCCCACATTGAACTCCAAATCTCTACGGTGAGAGTCTGCTCGATGTTTCATGACCTGTTGAGCTCTCAGTAGCTGTTGCTTGAGGATATTGATCATATCATCATGTTCTTGAAGTTTGCTTTCTAAGGTGGCATTGTTGGTTGGCCCATTTTCATACCTACGGAAGGTAGAGGGATCCCTTCTATAAACTACTTTGAAGGGGGACATTTGGATGGCAGTGTGAAATGAGGTATTGTAGCTGAGCTCTGTCCAAGGAAGGTATGTTGCCCATATTCTTGGTTTTTCACTTGCAAAACACCGCATGTACGTCTCTAACCCTTTGTCGGTGACTTATGTTTGTCCGTTTTATTGGGGGTGGTAAGTTGTGCTAAAGTTAAGTTTTGTACCAGGCAGCCTAAACAACTCCCTCCAGAACTTCCCAGTGAACATGCGGTCTCTATCTGAGACGATGGTTTTAGGGAATCCGTGAGGCCTGAAAATTTCTCGAACAAATGTGAGAGCAATACTTGTGGCTTCGAAAGGATGCTTCAAAGGTAGGAAGTGAGAGTACTTATGTTTATAAGCAACATAATCACATCAAACCCCTCAGATTTTGGGAAACCCTCAATAAAATCCATATATATGTCTTCCCCAATCTAAGAAGTATAGGAAGTGAACCAGCAGGGGCTAACGTGGAGTACTTGTGTCTTTGACACACCACACATGCAGCTAGATAATTGCGAATGTCACTAAGCATTCCCTTCCAGAAGAACATAGCATAAATCCGCTTATGTGTCTTAAGAATACATCCATGTCCTCCCATTTTTCCAACATGGAACTTCTGAAGTATGGCACCATCCAAGCGTGATGCACCAGGAATGACCAGCTTCCCTTTGCGAAGTAACCTTCCTTGAATAACCGTGTAGTCTAAGTGTGCACTGGCATCCAACAGCAGGTCCTATTTCATCTTGAACAACTCTGGATGACTATCAACTTCGACCTCCAACTCCTCTAACTGAATAAAAGATATAACTGAGATGGCAAATAGTTGAGGCAGAGTCTCCTTACGAGATAAAGCATCTGCAGCTTTGTTCTCAAGTCTTGTAGGAATCAATAGAAAAGACAAATTCCTTATGATACAACTGATCCACCCCGGTTATTGATAGAGTGAATAGATTTGCCATTTCTTAAAATCTCTCTTGTGACTCAAAATCGTGGCGTAACGTGTATCATCCCCTCTTTCGTTCATGGAATAGATGAAATAAATCAAAAAATGGATTTTTGTTCAAGAATGAAATCTTATTAGAACTGTCTATATCCAGTTCATCCTTCGAAACCATATCACATCCAAATATGAGGAAATGGGATGAATTGAGACAGTCTTTTGTAAATACGTAATTCTTGAATATATTAACTATTTCTTTATTTTCCGATCGCCTGGAAGGGACAAAAGAAACATCTTGTTCTTTCTTCAACAATTTCTGATCCATGTTGAACCTCTCAGTAGGATTTGAATCCAAATGAAGTTCTGACCATCTGTCAGAGAAAAAAGAACGAGTGGCTCTTGTAGGATTCCCAATAAATTCTTCACTTTCTTCCGGAAGCAGATTATTATTCATTTGCTTCTCACGTTCCGTGAATAGTCGGGGCATTGAGGAATATCCAGAAAGGTATTATTTATATTGAATCTCAAATTCAAAACCCAAAATCTTGGTCAACCATTTTTGGTATTCCAGATGAATCTCACGTTGCTCAAGTAAGAATTTGAGACTCCTTTGATCAGTTCATACTAGGAACTTGTGGCCTAGCAAGTAGTGCCTCCACTTCTAAATTGCAAGGACTATAGCCATCAGCTCACGTTCATATATAGATTTGAGCTTTTTTTTTTCTGTGAGGGCTTGCCTAAAATAGGCCAAAGGCCTCTGGTTTTGCATAAGGACGGTTCCCAGCCCTACTCTTGAGGCATCCGATTCAATGACAAATAAAGCAGAGAAGTCAGCCATAGCTAGGATTGGAATAGTGTTCATGACCTTCTTTAAGTTATGAAAAGTTGTGGCTACTAATCCCCTGAGGAACTGATCCTGGCGGAGGAAAACAGTGAGAGGCCTAGCTATGTCACCATAATTCTGCACAAACTTCCGATAATACCCCGCCAAACCAAGGAAGCCCATCAACCCTTTGATGTTCCTTGGCTCAGGCCAATCCAACATTGCTTGAATTTTCTTGTTGTCAGCTGCAACTCTTTTAGCAGATATGATGTGCCCCAAGTACCAAAGTGGCATTTCTTGTCATTAGCAAAGAACTGTTGTTGCTCCAGAACTTGCAGTACTGTCTGAGATGCTCATTGTGTTCTTGCTGGTTGTGGTTGTAGATGAGGATATCATCGAAAAAAACCAAAACAAATCTCGGAAGTATGGTTTGAATATATTATTCATCACAGTCTAAAACGTAACATGTGCATTTGAGAGACCAAACGGCATTACCTGGAATTCGTAGTGGCCTTTATGTGTGCAAAATGCTGTCTTAGGGACATCCTCAGCGTTCACTCGGATTTGATGTAGCCTGACCTTAGATCAATCTTCGAAAACATGGTAGAGCCATGAACCTCGGCCAAGAGTTGGTTAATCATGGGAATGGGGTACTTGTCGAGGACTTTGACTTTGTTGAAGGCCTTATAACCAATGCAGAATCGCCAGTTGCCGTATTTCTTCTTAACCAGTAACACTCGACTAGAGAAGGGGCTACTACTGTCATGAATGATGCCTACAGCGAGCATACTAGAGACTTGCCTTTCGATTTCCTTCTTCTTAACTAGAGGGAATCGGAAGGGGAGAACGTTGATAGGTCTTGTACGTGATTCCAGAATGATGACATGGTTCTTTTGTCTGGAAGGGGAGAGTCCCTGTGGTTTTTCAAACACTATGGAGAACTCAGCCAGGACCCCTGTAATGAGTGGAGACAGCTGGGGTTGGTGCTCTCCAGAAGCTTGATGTAATTCACTCAATTCAACGAGAACCCCCTGGCCTTGCTGAGCCATGACCTTTACCAAGGTCTTAAGGGATATAATACTACAACAAAGGCTAGAATCCCCTCGCAATTTGACTTTCCCATCGCGATGTCTGAACCTTATGCACTGCTGTTTCCAATTGACCGTCATATCACCGAGTGTCTCGAGACACTGAATACCCAAGATGATATCTGCACAGCCCAACTCTAGTGGAAAGAAGTTAGTGAGGATCAGAAAACCTTGTATCATAATCTCCACCGATCGGTACACTCCTGTTCCTTGGACTTTAGCGCATGTACCCATGATTGTACCATACCTAGAAGTTGGGTCTAGTGGTAGCCCCAAATTGGAACATACCCTCTCTGATATGAAGTTATGGTTTGTGCCGCTGTCGATCATCACCACCACCTTCGTTGACTGAATGTATCCTTCCAGCTACAAAGTGTGTGGTGACGAGAGACCAACTAGGGAATTAAGGGATAACTCAGCTAGCTCCGGCATCGATTCTGTTATGCCGCTTTCCAAAATCGCTTTCTCATCTCCAAATTCCCTCACAAAGCCATCGTCATAACACACCAATAGATTAAGCTCCTTCTTGGGACACAGGAGGTGACTATGTCCTTTGTCGCTGCATCGGAAGCAAAGCCCCTCCGATTTATAGTGGGCGATTTCGGCTAGTGATAAACGACGGAAGGAATTCGCTGACAAATGTGTTGATGTAGGGTTGTGTGTGTCAGATTAGATCTAGTACCCTTATAAGTGATACCATGCCGGTTGTTGTGAGGCCCAATAAGTGGTTTAGATATGTTAGTACTAGATGAGCTGTGACCCAACTTTTCACCTTTGAACGATCCGTCGTCATAGTTCCCGATGTTATTTCTGATGTGTCTTACCACTCATCGACCTTTTTCACTACATTCATTATTTGTTGAAGGTTCCTCGGATCGAAATTTTTGACCCTGGTCGCGACGGATGGAGAAAGTCCCGCTAAGAAGGCGATTTTGAGCACCTATTCTGGAATTGTCAGGGCATGGATTGCTAGGGCTATGAAATCACGATAGAAATCCGCAACCGTGCCTCTTTGTCGGAGCTTGATCAATCACTTATAAGAACTAGTAGTTCCACCAGTGGAGAACAGAGCAATGATTCATTATTTCATTTGGGCCCAGTTAAAAAACGAGTCTCGGTCACGTTGCCAAATGTACCAATCAAGAGCATCTCTCTGCAATATCCAACTTCAACGAATTCCTCAACCCTAGCCAGCCATTGCTTTGTTCCATTGCCATCAAAGACCGGAAGTTCCAGACGGTGGTGAGTGTAATACTGAAACTCCGGTAAGTGTCTTACCGGTGGTTTCTAGGTAGGTTCCGTTGTAGCGTATCAGCCCCTTTCTGGAAACAACTTTGTGTATTGTTGTTCCTATGGGTAATGCCTTGGCGATGGTAGGGTGTGGGCTGGTGGTGAGAACATCGGCGCTTTGGCGTGATTGATGTTGGAAGATGGGGCATTTTGTGATGTTCCAATATGTCCACACACCGAAAGAAACCGTCGCCTTTCTAATGAATCTTCGTCAAGCTTATGATCCATCTTCTGCATCAAGGACAGGAGCTGGGAAATCATGGCAGGATAAGGTGTAGCGACGTCGGAGATGTCTCATGTTCTCCGTCGTGAACTGGGGTGGACACAAGTACATTGCAATCCAAATCTCAGAAAACAAAATGGTTGTGATGCCAAAATGTTATGAATCAACTTGTAAACACTCAAGCTAGAAATGCAAAAGCTTTATTACTCTCGTAAATTCAGAAAACAAAGATAAAAGGGTATTCTAGGAGCCCTTGACTCTCCTTTACCTATTACAATCCAAAATGATCAATCAACTGATGATCCAAAACTAAAGCAAAGACTACAACTTTATAGAGAATACGGCACCACGTTGTTATTCCCACCCTCTTCACCAGCCTAGCAATCTTTTACGTGTCACTGACCTCATCCTTAAAATTTGACCGTTGCAAATGATCCAAGGCTGATTCTTCAGGTATATTCTAGAATGCCTTAACCCAAACAAACCTTCTAGTTAATGGACCCTCTTAGGCCTTCTTAGCTTTGCGACCATATTGATAGAGCAAAGGGGGTCTTGGATCATAGTTAACACCCAATTTCTCTAAGAAACAATTATTGCTAATCAATACCAGGGAAACTCAAAAAAAGATTAGGCCAATTATTTATATTTCTTTTTTATCTAGCATTCTTTTAATATGAAGACGAAAATGCAAGAAGGGGAAGAATTTTAGAACTCAAATCTTCAAAATCTTTACAATTCTCTATGGAGGTATGCCCTCTGAACTCACCACGAACAGAGCTCACAACAATACACATTTCCACATCCCAAAATAATTTGACAATATCTTCGTCGGCATTTTCATTGGAGTTAGGGTTAATGAACCATTGAACCCTCATAAACTTTGAGAAAATAGTTTGTAAATTTATGAGATCTTCGTAGAGCCTGTTGTGTTTTTGATTATTGTGTTGTGATTATGGCTTAAGAAAGTGGACGAAATCGGTTACAAGTGTGTAACGCTGGTGGAAGTTGAAGAAGAGAATGAGCAAAAGATTTGGAAAGAATTTTTGATTTCCGTTGAGGGTAACGTAAGTTGTATCCACGTGTCAATATGTGAGGAAATGAAAATTATGATGTGTCACTCAGCTGAAGAGGGATAACTTAAGTTTCATATATATATGATTGTTATAAGAGGTATTCAAATCGGAGATAAACCTCTTCTAGTGATTTGCTAAACAAATCCTAAGAAGAGTGAGATCGCAACTAAAAGGTGATGCAAGTTAAGAAGATCACCTCGAAGAATACAATTTCAATGGAGGATGAAGATGATGATGGATTAGAGAGAAAGAGAGGAAGTAAATATTATTCTTATTAAGTTTCCAGAAGACGGTTAAACTCTTATAAGTATTGTGTGATACAAAACCAACTAAATCGAGATATCGGTTATAATAGCTTAACTACAAAAAATTACATAAAACCAAAGATAGATTTAGAAATAGGATTGAACCGGTGATGTAGTAATCCAATAACAATACTTGTAACATCCTAATACTGGGATAAGAATCGGTTTAGGAAACTTAGACAAATAACCAAGAAAATTCATTTGGGTAAGAAAATGGCCCAAAATAAGAATATGGTGAAATGGGCCTTCCTACGACCCATTTAAGGAGAAAGAGAGCATTGACAAGTTCTTCCTTGGGGAAGAAGGAATCATACGACCTTGACCCGTATAGTAAGGAGGTGGAGAAAATTTAGGAAAGTGAATATTCTTCTAGGTTACAAGTGGAAAAAGAGAGCTCATTATTCACACCACCAAAAATATTCTCACTCCAGAGCCAAAGAGAATAAGGAGGAGCTTGAGAAGGAACTTAGTTTCCCAAGTCCCTAGGAGAGCGGTTTAAGGCCAAGGTAAGGCGTCAATCCATACTTAATATATTCCTTTTCTTCTTTTCTCCATTATAGTTTTCATGTAGTAGTTTAGTAGTATGGGTAGAGTAGATATGGCTCGAGAGAAACTCGACATGGTTTAAAGAACCGGCTGAGGGCTAGATCCATGTATGTAAGTGGTACGTACGGATGAGGGATTCGTATATATGCTTATAATGGGACGAATGGTCATTCATACGACCGTGGTACGATGACGGACCACGACGAATAGTGGTTCATACGTACGCAGTGCGATGATGGATGATGATTCGGTACGTCCGTGGTATGATGACAAACCACGACAGACAGTGGTTCGTATGTGCACAGGAGGGATGTGATCCGTACGTACGTAGTACGATATAACAAACGATGTTCCGGTACATGAAGTATTCATGTATTGGTTATGTTGGCATGGCATCAGGGTTGCCTCAACATAACGATCTAGAGACGATACTGGCATGGCCTCGGGGATGCCTCGGTTTATCTTGTCTAAGGTCAATATGGGCAGTGTGTTAGTAGAGATCGCATCAATGCTAACCTAGAAAGCAGCTGTCCACGGATTAGTAAGGTCTTGATAAGAGATTAATATAACCTTAGTCTGAAACCAGCACAAGGCCGTAAGGATAAGCTTAAGCTTAGCTATAGGTGCAGTGACAGAGCATCCGGTTGGATCATGGCGATCCAGCTAAGGACTCGAATGGTATATGGTCTAGACATAGACTTGATCTATGATTACATTAGCTATGGATTGGATACACGTCTCTTAGGCACGAGTATGGGACTTTAACCATTAGCTCGAGGAAACTTGTCTTAGCTAAGGCTAGGATAAGAGTGACTCGTTGTTTGGTGAGAATGAAAGGAACTCTAAGAATGGTCTATGGTCTATGGTCCTAATCATATTTCATATTGTTAGGATTGTTTAAGAAGTGTGAAATGATGGGTTACTGTCATTTCTGAATTGAGTCTTGTATATGCGTAACTATACCCTTTTTAGGGAGCTACCATGTGCCAAGTGTTAATCCGATTGCGGTCACTGGTAAGTGTCTTGATCGCTCATCATTAAATCATGAAAATAGAGCTAAGGTAAGATAGACAATTGAGTGAGGATTGTCTAAGTTGAGGAAGTGCTTATTCATAGGTTATGTTACGCAGGAACTACACTACCGCAAGGTAGAATAAGAAGTTGACTCATGTGACTTTGTGGTTACCTCTGAGGACTCATTGTATGAATAGGTGTGACTTAAATAAGGACTTCAATCGTAAGAAATATCATTACTTGCTGGTTCCCTTGTTTGTCGGGTTCACTTACCATAAGGGTAAATTACCTAGACATGATTGGGATGAGTAAATGTATATGTTGCTCTATCGATCCTTAGTCAACCCGACAATAGGTTTATTGGTAAGATCAATTAGAAAAGCGCTCGAGAGGTTCAAGTAAATACTTACTTGGTCGTATACGATCCAGGTTTAGAGGAAGAACATATACTAGTTGGTTTATAATTTGGTATTTGAGTCTTCCACAATTAACAGATTGTTTTATGTGTGAATTTCTGCAGAGACGACTACCATATGGCCATAGATGTTGTATTGGGTAACGTATTGGGATAGCCATGCTTACCTGGGGCCGACCATACTGGGCAAAGGTATTGTGTGAAATGCTTCAGCTATTGTTTGAGAACATAGAGGTATTAAAGACTAGGTTAAAATGGAAGTAGAAACATTACTTGTGAACTGTAGGAAAGAGTCTAGAGTAGAATGCATAATAAAATGTAAGATAGTCAGTTCACAAGGCCACCAAAATTTTATATTACATAGGGCGTATGTATGGGCATGCATTCCGCCTTGTTTGTGTTTAGCCTAAAAAAATGGCACGAAGACCTAACTTGACCACGGGTCTTGGTGGATGAAAGGAAGTAGAAATTCCGCCGATGGGCCAAATATCGATAATCTCTTGGAGATTGCTAGAGACTGTTTAACCAATGAGCAGCCGTGTTCTTGGTTATTCAGGATGATGGACTAAGCGTTGCTTAGGACGAATGTCGGACTAAGCATAGCTTAGAATGGTGGTTTAAACTGTGAAAGGATAAATGTGAAGGTCACTTGTAAAGTGATGAGTAACATAGTATTGGGGTACTATGTGGGGATTATAATTGTTACACGTAGTTTAGGATATGTTAAGTCGTGGAACGAAGGAGACAGTTTTACTGAGTATTCAATATTCACCAATGAGCAGCTGTGTTCTTGGTTATTCAGGATGATGGACTAAGCGTTGCTTAGGACGAATGTTGGACTAAGTGTGGCTTAGAATGGTGGTTTAAAGTATGAAAGGATAAATGTGAAGGTCACTTGTAAAGTGATGAGTAACATAGTACTGGGGTACTATATAGGGATTATAATCGTTACGCGTAGTTTAGGAAATGTTAAGTCGTGGAGCGGAGAAGATCGTTTTACTGAGTATTTAATACTCACCCCTTACCAAAGTGGCAGGATAGGTAACCAAGGAGATGGACCAGAGGATGGTAAGGATGGAGCAGCGGTAAAGGTGAAGACTTTCACAAGACAGTGTAGTATTTAGTTTAGAAACATTGTAATTTACCATACAATGTAAGAAAACTTTTAAGAGCAATGAAATGGTATTAAGTTGACTAATATTTGGGCCGTTGACTTTCAGTCAATGAACCGGGTGTTACAATACTCCATGATGAAATCAGACTTGTCTTCATGGCTGAAATGTAGGGAACTTACTGATGAAGTCTTGATAAAACTCCCAAGTAGCCTACTCAGGTGATTCACCTTTCCATTGAACCAAAACTTTGGAAATGGCCTTGTTTAGACGTTTAATCATCTTCTTATCCAAGATGAGTTATGGTTCTTTAGAAGATTCCATGTCTAGCATATATTGTAGTAAATGAGGTGGGGAAGCAGGTCAGTTAGGACACAGTTTAAGCTGGCTAACGTAAATAACATCATGTATGACTACTTGGAAGAAGATCCAGTTTATAGGCAACATTTCCCACATGATCCAGAATGCGGATAGGTCCACAAAAACAAGGAGAAAGTTTATGTAGTACCTTTCGATTCTTAAGGGAGTGTTGTCTATAGGGTTGGAGCTTGAGGTAAACAAAATCTCCTATCTTAAATGCACGAGAAGATATGTGAGAATCAGCTTGCTGCTTCATGTGATTTTGAGCTGGAGCAAGGTGGAATTTGAGCATAGTAATAAGCTCTTCGTGTTTACGTAAGCTTCTGTCAACCACAGTAGAAAAACTTTTCCCAGGTTAATATGGAAGATGGAGAGGACGAGGTTGACCAAACACGATTTCAAATAGTGTTTGAATGGCAGGCTTAGAGGTCGTGTTGAACCACCATTCAGCCAACGGTAACCATTTGCTCCAAGTGTGAGGAGTTTCAAAAGCCATACATCTAAGGTAAGTCTCCGAAGTGTCATTGGTGGCTTCAGTATGCCCATCTGTTTGGGGATGATAAGCCGTAGAGAACCGCATGTCCACACCATGTACTTTGAACAACTCATTCAATACTGCACTGAAGAAAGTAGGTATCGTGTCACTGATTATATTTTTAAGCATCACATGTAACTTAAATTATCCAAGTAAGCTTGAGCTACTTCCAAAGCAGTACAAGGGTGCGATAGGGCAATGAAATAGGCTTGTTTGTTGAGGCGATCAATGACCACTAGAATACATTGTTTACCATGAGAGGGAGGGAGACTTCAATAAAGTGTAAGGAGATGTATTCCCAAATACCAGTTGGTATAGGCAAGGATTGAAGAAGACCTGGTTGAGCAGCTAAGTCAGGCTTGTTCTGCTGACAAACAGAGCAGTTTCTCACATAGTTTTAGACCTCTAGGCTCATCTTTGGGCAATAAAACAATGATTTCACCTGATGCAGAGTAGCATCATGTCCAAAGTATCCACCTATAACGGAATCATGAAGCCAACGTAAGATCTAAAGCTTCACACCAATTTCCCTTTGCGTCTTAACTCATCATTAACAAAAGAAATGGTAGGATGAGATGAAGAATCATCTTATAGCTCGGAGACTACCTTGCTCAAGTAAGAGTCAAATTGCCATAAAAGCTTTAAGGAATCGTAGAATCCATTGTGAGTCGGAGAGAGAATAAGATAAAGAAGTTGGGATCATGAGACTCGAGATAAAGCATCGGCATCGTAGTTACATGGTGCATTGGTCAGGCCAAAAGGCATGACAAAGAACTCGTAATGACCATCATGAGATTTGAAGGCTCTTTTGTAGATATTTGGAGGTGACATACTCAATTGATGAAAACCAGCTCGGAGATCTAATTTGGGGAAGTATTGAGAGCCTCCTAACTTATCCAATAGATCTTCCAAGAATGGAATGGGGTATTTATCCTTGATAGTTTACTTGTTGAGGCCTCTGTAATCCATACATAACCGCCAAGTACCATCTTTCTTTTTTACCAAAACAATAGGAGAAGCGTAAGGGCTAAAAATGTCCTATATAATCCCCTGGGTAAATATGTCCTTGATCATTTTATTAATGGTATTTTTCTGCAAAGAAGAATATGTGTAGGGTCTTTGGTTCACTGGGTTGGCACCAACCACAAGTAGAATTTTGTGATCAAAACCTTCTCTAAATGGAGATTAACGGGTAAGTTCCACAAATAGATCAGCGTATGAGTCTAGTAGTGGCTGAAGTGAAGCTGTTGAATCTGATGTTGTACCACTGGCAGCAATATGGGAAAGCATGGCTTCAGATGGTAAAGCAAGTTTTAGGAAGAGAGCAATGAGCCTCTCCAATCTGCAATAAAGGGTCAGATTGGTAACCAGCGGTAAGCTGTAAGCTGAAGCAGTAAGTTGTAAGCATAGTGCAAAACTATAAACATAGTACAAAAAGCTGAGTGTAACGCATAGTGCAAAGCTGTAAGCTGGAGCGGTAAGCATAGTGGAAAGCTGTAAGCTAGCGGTATAATATACTCTCTCCATTTCATAATATAAGATGTTTTAGACATTTTGTTTTGTTTCAAAATATAAGATGTTTTGACAATCTTATGTACTTTTTAACTTTATTGAATATTGTGCAACCAATAGTATTATGTAGTTTTTCTTTTTATTGGTTAAAATGTTTTTTATATATTTTTAAAATGTTACTTTAAAAAGTAAAAATAGTTTCTTAATATTTGTGTTTTTTGCTAAAATATTTTATATTATGAAATGGAGGGAGTAAAAATTATTTACCAATCAAACCCAAAGCAATTTGAGGAGACTGAAGTAGAAGTTTGTCTAAAGTACTAAGAAGCCCATGAAAAGGCCCATGACCCTCTAATTCGTTCAGATACTTTTCACAAAGCTTTTGTCGTTGTTGCTTCGTCGAGAAGAGAGGTTTTTGTTCTCCAATCTGCATTTCACACGACGGCCATTTCCATTCTGGAAATCTTCAAAGCTCGATGGATCTAACTACGCGCCAGAGGCGTCCACTTCTATCTGATTCCTCTTCGTCATCTTCTTCAACCAAGCCCTACTCGAAGACCGACAAGCCAGGCCGATCTAACGGCGGTGATGCTGAGGATCGTGGTCTCCGGTGGTTCTTGCCGTTTATGGCGTTATGTTATCTTCGTTACATGAGCGCGACTTCTAATATCGTTCATGACTGCGATGAAGTGTTCAATTACTGGGAGCCTCTTCATTATCTTCTCTACAAGTCCGGATTTCAGACCTGGGAATACAGGTCTGTTGTATAATCCTTATTAGTGATGGTTATAGTGAGTAAGAGACTCGAATTTAGGTCAAATGAGTATAAGTGTAAAAAATTCAGTGTGTTGATGGTGTTTTAGTGTAAGTTGTGGGAATTTTTCTCAACACTTTGTCTAAAGTTGAAATCGGAAATTTGGTGGTTTAGAAGAACTTTTATTTTGAAGGCAATTCTTAATTGCCACTCTAATTTTGCCTCTGCTTGGTTAATGCACGTCCCCTGGATCCAGTGAGAATTTGTGTGCATTTTCATGCATAAATAGGATTGTAACTTATGTTATATGTGAAATTTTGATTGTGAGAGTAAAGGCTTTTGTTTGTTTTGCAGTTCCAACTTTGCTCTTCGATCGTACTTATACATTCTGTTCCACGAATTAGCTGGGCGGCCTGCTGTTTGGTGGTTTGGTGATGACAAGGTAAGCATTGCTGATTTCCTCATGTATAACTCTTATTGGTATGTAACAGCTTATCTCTTAGCTACTTGTGTATTTCATGTTGATAGGTTAAAGTTTTCTATGCGGTTAGGCTCTTTCTTGGACTGGTTTCTGCAGTTTCAGACACTGTCCTGGTTGTTGCACTCTCCAGAAAGTACGGGAAACGTCTTGCTACATACGCAGTTGCAATGCTCTGCCTAACCAGTGGCTGCTTCTTTGCTAGCACCAGTGAGTGTTCTGTTTACTGTATCTTTGTAGTACTGGTTTATGCCCTTTTTGTTCAAGTTTCCTTAATAGGCATGTATTATATAAGCTATTCATTATTTTAAAATGCTGGTTTTAGTTAGTCGGATGACATTTTTCTTTTCGCTTGCTCCGAATTTGACATTATGTTCTAGTTTCGTTACTAATTTATTTTTGCATGAAATTGGCTAGGTTTCCTCCCGAGTTCATTCTCCATGTATGCCATAAGT
The DNA here is from genome assembly GCA_963576765.1 of Draba incana. Lineage (NCBI taxonomy): Eukaryota > Viridiplantae > Streptophyta > Magnoliopsida > Brassicales > Brassicaceae > Draba > Draba incana. The sequence goes on from OY755208.1 coordinate 22,081,562, forward strand.
CTCTCATCTGGTTTATTACTTTTCGAGAAGTATGCCATGGCTGTTGCAGTTTCGGTTGTGGGGGTGCTTCTTGGCTGGCCATTTTCTATTCTGGCCTTTTTACCGGTCGTTATTTACTCTCTGGTTAAGAAATTCAAGCAAGCATTTATCTCTGGTGCTGTCACCTCTATTTTCCTCCTTGTAAGTTAATACTAATCCTCGGTGCTTTCTGTGTTTGGATTTTATGTAGCCAGCTTTCATTTGCATCTATAATTTTCAGTTACTGTTTTCTCTTCTAAATAGTTTTTTTTTTCTCTTTTCCAGGGAGTCTCAGTACTTGTGGATTACTACTATTACAAGAGATGGACATCTTCGGTTTTGAATCTCTTAATATACAATGTGCTAGGGGGTGGAGAAAGCCATCTCTATGGGACTGAAGGACCATTATTTTATATAAGAAATGGATTTAACAACTTCAATTTTTGTTTCGTTTTGGCAATATTGTTTGTCGCAATATATCCTGTTATCAGAAGAAAGTATGACCATGGCTTGCTGGTTGTGATTTCGCCGATGTATATTTGGCTAGCGTTCATGTCACTTCAGCCTCATAAAGAAGAAAGGTGATCTTCTTAATCTTTCATCTTGTAGTATTTGGATCAGTTATAAGGCGGCTTCTAGATCTTGAGGAACCCGATTTTATGATACTTTTATCAGATTTTGCTATTCAACCATTAATGTTTTTGATTGTCAATCAATTGCTGCAGGTTTCTTTATCCTATATACCCTCTTATATGTGTGTCTGCTTCTGCTGTTATTGAGAACATTCCTGAGCTGTTCCGGGAAAAGTATAGCTCACGTGAAAGTCTTCTGGTGACGGTAAGTTCTAACTTGCAAGATCTCAGTCTCTGAATTGAAAAATGGTTAGATTGTACGATTTCCACATTGCTTTATAATATGCAGATAACCAAATACCTCCGACCTGTGATTCTTGGTGTTATCTTATGTGCTTCACATTCTCGCACATTTTCTCTCATTAATGGCTATTCCGCTCCCTTAGAGGTCTACAAACTCCTGGAGCACCATGACGATGCAGGACCAGGTATAAACAAAACTCTGCAATCTTTACAATGCAAACAGGAGTGAATATCACATCTCACTTTCACTACTTAAATAGTAACATTGGCCATTGGACAAAGAGGAACAAAGTCTTTTTTGTAAAAAAATTGTGAATACTGTTGTGTTTTTGATTGGTTTTATTGGTATGTCAGGTTCTGTTTTGTGTGTGGGAAGCGAATGGCATCGATACCCATCATCATTTTTCGTGCCTGACTTCATTAGTGAAGTACGGTGGATTGATGATGGATTCCGTGGTCTTCTTCCGTTCCCGTTTAACAGTACACTTGGAGGCACTGCAGCATCACCTCCATACTTCAACAACAAGAACCAAGCATCCGAAGAACAATTTGTAAGTATCATACACTTTACTCTCATGAAACCCTTCAAAATGATGTAATCATAAACTGGAGCATCGCTTGATTTCTCCGTTTTTTTTTTCTTCATTCAGTTAAAGAACATCGAAGCGTGTACATTCCTCATCGAGTTGCAGCTTAGCAGACCGTATCCATATCGAGGCAGCGACTTATCGACATGGGAGGTATAAGAATGCAACCATCTTAATCAAACTTAAGTTTCACTTTCTCTTCTTCAATCGTTTTTTCTTTCCGGCGTTTTTCAGGCTATCGCGGTGTTACCTTATCTGGACAGAGAGCTTTCACCCGCTAAGTATAGATCGTTCTTCATACCTTACAAGTGGCAGGAGAAAAATGTGTTCGGCAAATACGTAATACTTAGAAGAGTCCCAAAATGATACCAAATCCCTAAACTCTTGTAGACTCATCGTAGCTTTTAACGCAGTTCATTGACCAAATTTTGAGTGGAATGTGATATCTAATTAGTAATCGGCTTTTAAATTCACGTCCACAGTTAGTGGGAAAGAGACTCGTCTTTTGAGTAAATCTCCAAATGAGCGCAAAAGAAAGATGATGGTATTGATATTGACACTTATGAGTTATGATTCTGCAGTATCTTATCCTTCTTTTGATTTTGCGATTCCATTTTGATAATTGAGGAAAAGAAAAGAGATTATTTAAGCTGGCGTTTGACTAACGCATTGTAAAAGGCAATAAGAAGAGGAGCACTTGGGAATAGGGGTAGGCAAAATATCCGAAACTGAAAAACCAAATCGAATCCGACTTGAAATTGCCCGAACTTAACCGAATCCGATTTTTTTTATATATACTAGGTTAGGACCTGTGTTGATACACCTACCCCTACTTGGGAATATCCTGAAACCAAAACTCCGATAATCGAATTAACCGAACGCCCACCCTACTTAGCCGAATCAACCGATAACCGAAGTGATTTTATTACATATTCCTGAAACCAAAAATCCGATAACCAAATTAACCGAACGCCCACCCCAACTTGGGAATAAGATTGTTTATAAAAAAATTATTGGGTTCACCCCTATCTCATTCACCTCTTTTATTGAGTCAATCAAAATTTGTCATGTGTCTCTTAATTAAACAAATTAAAATAATTAATATTATCTAAATAAAACAATCAGATTAAATTATTAAAAATGATTAAATTCAAAATCTACTAAATTATTCATAGGTGTTTTAAATCATTTAATATTTTACGTTCATCTGTGAGGGTTTAGGATGACATCTTAGGGTTTAGTATACTTTTAAATCCACTAAATTAGTCGAATAGAGAGTTTAAAATCATACAATATTGTACGTTCGTTTGGTAGGGTTTAAGCTCCCATGTTAGGGTTTAGTAACCTTTCAAATTTATAAGTTTAGTCAAATCTCCTTGAAAATCATACAATATATTACGTTCATTTGTGAGGGTTTATTCTTAGAGATAATATTAATTGTTTTAATTTATTTAATTAGATTGCATAGCAAATTCTTATTAATTTTTTTTTCTTTTTTGGATTTATGATGGTTAATTACGGTGACACAATTAATTAGTCCCCACAATTAATTCAATTTTATATTTTCTTAATGATTTAATTATTTTTTTAATTAATAGACACATGACACATTTTAATTAGCTAATTAAGAGGAGGTGAATAAGTTAGGTTCACACCTAGGAATAAACCCAATAATTGTCCTTATTTATATAAAATTTATTTTATTCTACTAAAATATTCCTAGAGGTTTTCTGATTCTGAAGAGAAATGATCTGAACAAAATTATCAAATTAATTACCAATTTAATCTTGAACACATAGTACTCGTTGACATAGGGCATCCTAATCATTAATCATGGCTAGGGATGGGCAAAAATATTCGATCACTAATCATGGTTTATATTTTATAATAGGGAGGGGCAAAAATATCCGGAACCGAAAAACCGAACCGAACCGATTTTTGAAAAATACTTGATGGATCTTATGTGCTTAAAATTGAAGAACCGAAACCGAATCCTAACCAAACCGAAAATCCACAGATAATCGAGATATCCAAAACATAAATTAAGAATTTGTGTTTTATTTAAAACTTTGTTTTTTTGCTCCTAAGATACTTTGTATTTCATTTTATGCTTATGGACTTTGTGTTTGAGTTGGTTTCATAATAGACTCAAAACACTTTGTATATATTATTTTTGTGTTTCATTTTTAATTAGTCACTTGATTTGTATAGCTTTCAGTTCGGTTATTCAATTATTCAATTAGAGGTTCTAATACGGACCTCTAAAATGTTGTATATGAACTTATTTTAGCTATAACAAAAAATTCGAACAACCGAACCGTAAAACCGAATGACCACCTCTACTTTATAACTGAGAGGGAAGTTGACTTAAAATATTTTTAGAAAACTACTGAATATTGATGTTTTAGAATTTTTATTTTCTCCAAACATCGTTTTATTTTATTTCCTAAAAAAAAAGAAAAAAGGAACTAAAAGCATCAAGGGGCACGAAACGAGAGACGACGAAGCGTCTTGGATTATCACCGTGCGCAACTTCGTGAGCCAACGCCTCTTTTGTCCCTTTTTTTCCAAACAAAATCTCTTATATCCCTCACTAATCTTCATGTCCCTCTATTTGTTGAGAGAATGTGTAATTCTGTTTATACCCTTAATGAAACCGAAGAACGCTCTGCGGTTTTTGTGAGAAAAGAGTAACACCATGTAGTTTTTCTACACTAAAAACGTCACACACTCCACATGTATATTGCCCAATTTGAAAAAAAAATATAATCGACATCGGGAAAACGATTCCTCCGATTCCTCGTCAATCAAACCTCTCCACCCTCGTCATCGCCGCCGGACCTCCGCCGCCACCGATTCGTTGCTCTTAGGTTGGTCTCGGTTGGTATTGCTCAATGTAGATTAGGTTTTAGCAAATTAGGGATTGACTGGATTTAGGTCATTTTTGATGCACAACATTGGGTGTTTTAGTATGAATTATGGGTCGATTAGGGCTATTAAGAGGTAACAAATGTATTTTTAGTAGTTGAATCCTACTGAATTGGAAGTAGATTAGATCCCCATTTGTGTTCTTGCGATATGGTAAAACTAGGTAAAACAAGTAAAATTGTAAATATTGTAAAACTGGTAAAACTGAGAATTATGAGTGAATTTTTTGTATTGTTTTTGACAGGATACGATGAGCAATGAAGTGGGCATATTCTTTAAATACCAAGGTCGCATGTATAGTATAATGTTCAATACATCAGTGGGGGAGATAACTTTGTCGATGGTGGAAGCTAGGATATTGAAGAAGATTTCGTTAGATGAAAGAAGGGTTAAATTGGAATTGAGTTATTTTCCAGTGCTGATGGGAAGAGATGAGGAAAAATTAGTTATTGAGGATGAGGAGGATATGTCTGTTTACCTAAGGTGTGGTGGTAAAGAGAACCGAAGATGTCTTTTGTACGTGGAGGTCATCGCTTCATCGGAACAGCCCGAGCAACTGTCGAGAGTAGATAAAAGTTATATTGGTATGAACTTTGATGTATTGGAATCAAATGACGAGGAAATCAGAGGTAATGCCATTGTTCCGTATGTAGGCAAAGAACAAGCAAACGAACAACATCATGCGATGGAGGATGATGATGATAGATCACGTGATGAATGTATGGACAACGGTATGGAGATATCGGATATGCGTGAGTCATATATTGAGCCTCAGCCTGTTGTAGAACGTTGTCAGTTTATAGAGGAATGGGAAGACGGTTTGGGTCTGAGTGTGGGTCAAGAATTTAAAAATAGGAAGGCAGTACAAGAGGTGGTGGATAGAGGTGCATTTGCGAACAGTTTCGGTTATAGGATAATAAAGTCGGATAATGTGCGATTAGTGCTAAAATGTCCAATAGAAAACTGTAAATGGGCTTTAAGAGCTGCAGTGGTTACAAACACAGAGATTTTCTCGATTAGAACGTACACGAAGATGCATACATGCTCTCGGGCTAGTCAGAGTACAAGCAACACGAAGAGGAAAGGGTCGGCCCAATTGGTTGCATCATATTTGAATGAAAAGTATCCAGGACAAATGGATACTCCGAAGCCGAAAATTATCATGGGTATGGTTCAGAGAGATTTAGGTGTGCAGATATCATACTCCACAGCTCTGAGAGGTAAAAGTCTAGCTGTTCGTGATTTACGTGGTAGTCTCGAAGACAACTACAAGATGTTGTATCGTTATTTGTACGTGTTAGAGCAGGTCAATCCCGGTACGAAAACAAAGTTGTTATTGGATGATGTGGGGAAATTCAAGTATCTATTCATAGCGTTGGGAGCTAGCATCGAAGGGTTCAAAGCGATGAGGAAAGTGATAATTGTGGATGCGACCTTTTTGAAGAACGGATTTGGTGGTGTGCTTGTTTTCGCCTCAGCCCAGGATCCTAATCGACACCATTATCCCATAGCGTTTGGTGTGCTCGATGGTGAGAAACTTCATAGTTGGACTTGGTTTTTTGAGATGCTGAAATCCGTTGTACCGGACTCTTCCGAATTGGTGTTTATTAGTGACAGAAATGCAAACCTCATCAGCGCCATAGAGAAACTGTATCCCCAGGCTCATCATGGGTATTGTGTATGGCATTTGTCCCAAAATGTGAAAAATCATACCTCGGGCGCCAACAAAGACGTAATCGCATGGAGATTCATGGAGTGCAGCAGGATATACACGGTGGGTGAGTTCGACCGTGCTTATGAGTCATTTAAGATGAGATATCCATCTGCGGCCAAGTATCTTGAGGAGAGTACCGTGAAAGAAAAATGGGCAAGGCCTTATTTTCCAGGTTGCAGATACAACCTAGACACAAGCAACGCCGTGGAATCTTTGAACAGCACGTTTGTGGACGCAAGGAAGTACCCCATAATACCCATGCTTGATACAATCATTAGAACATTTTCCCAGTGGCTTAATGAACACCGGAAGGAGGCCGCGGGTGGTACTTTAAATAATAAACTGGTGCCTTTAGTGGAGAACTGGGTGCACGATACATGGCATATTGCTGAGAAATTAATTGTTTCGGAGCTAAACAGTTTCACGCTTGAATACGACGTCATCGGTAGTGACGGGAAATCTTATTTGGTGAACTTGAGGTCGAGAAGTTGCAGTTGCAGGTTCTTCGATGTTCAGAAGTATCCTTGTGAGCACGGGATACGAGCGTTCATTGCGTTTAAAAAGAATGCTCCTCAAAATCGTGAAATCGGAGGACATGATATCCAATTAGAATTACATGAACTATGCTCGAAGTATTATTGGACCGAGTTGTGGGCGTTGGCGTATTCTAGGACAATTTATTTAGTGCCGCATATGTCGGAATGGATTATCCCAGACCACATCAATGAGTTGCAGATCATACCTCCGGATCGCGTGAAGAAGAAGGGAAGAAGGAAAACAAAGAGGTTTCCATCGGTTGGGGAGAAGCGACCAAGGACGAAAAACAAAAGGCGGCAAAGGCAACGACTCCAATGGTTGCTATTTTGATTTCGTAGCCCTGTTTGATTGTATCTTAAACGCTTGTGATGTAAAATTATGTATGGGATCTGTATCTTCAGGTAAAACTAGGGAGAAATGGTTTTTTGTTATGTAAAACTATATATTTTTGATATGATCGATTTAGGGAAAAAAACAAGGATCGATTTGAAAAAAACAAACAACAAAACAAAATATAATTACATGATATAAACGTTATAAATAGTTATTTTTTCTTGTACTAACATGAAAACTATATATTTAGAATTTTTGGGTCCATATGAAACAATCACACCAACAAATGACTTATACTTTTAAGATCACTATAGGAACAATAGCCAAGTTAGTAGGGTGAAATTACAAAAATGTAAAACTGAAACATATTAATGCACAAAACAATTAGAATGATAGATTAAAGGAGGAAACTCAACTGTAAAACTACAAATTTAAAGTTTAAGAGTGGGTACAACTGAATAAATTGAAAACAGCCAAAGTAAAACTATTTGGGACTTTCGTAAAACTAAAATGTTTGGTAAAACCATGTGTAATATTTGGGCGGCAAAACGAAAATTTCACCAAAAGTTTTTGGCGCCAATACGAATAGAGACAAAAACGAATAGAGACAAAATCTTTTTTCTCTGACCATTTCTCCTTTCTCTCTGACCATTTCTCCTTTTTCTCTGACCATTTCTCCTTTTCCTTTATAGATAAAATCCGACCATTTCTCCTTTTTATCTTTTAGTTCTCTCTCTCTCTCTACTTCTCTCATTTTCCAGTTTCTCTCTCTCTCTAATCTCTCTCATTTTCTCTAGTTCTCACCTTTTCCTTTATTTGCTCATCTCATGGACAAGATTTGTGAAACTGATCCGTGGTACACTGACATGAAGAGGTTGAAGAAGGAAGAGCAGAGAAGGAGGTTCCTCGCCGATGGTTGTGATGGCATACCAACAAAGTGTCCATGCGGTGCTCCAATCGTTGTGGAGCCTTCACACCTCTCTGGATCTGATGTAGGAAGGAGGTACCTTATTTGCAGTGAATATGAGGTGAGTGATGTTGTTGATGTCAGTAGACATTTATTTTTTTCTGGGTTCGGTCGTAAAACTGGAAATCTTGGAAAAACTATAGTGTGGTAAAACTGGAAATCTTGGTTAAACTATAGTGTGGTAAAACTGGAAAACTTAGAAAAACTAGCGTGTGGTAAAACTGGAAAACTTGGTTAAACTATTATGTCTTCTTGTGTAGGAGGATAATGACCAACACCTTAAAAAACTTTGGGTTCATGGACTCGAAGAAGAAGTTACAAAGCTTCAAAATGAGAATGCAAAGCTCAAAGAGGAGCTGAAAGAGGTTGCAAAGCTTAAGGCTCGCTTAGCTTAAGGCTCGCTTCGAAAAGACTTATCTCTTGGGTTTTAAGACTTATCTCTTGGGTTTTAAGACTTATCTCTTGTGTTTTAAGACTTATCTATGTATTTTAAGACTTATCTTCTAATATCTTTTGTTTGTGTTGTAAGACTTATATACTAATGTCGTGTGTTTGTAAGATTTATCTAAGCATGTTAGACTTTGAAAACAACATAGTTTTACATAGTTTTACAAAGTTTTACGAATTCAACACATCATAGTTTTAACATTGTTTAAGCTTGTTTATCAAACCGAAACTCATCTACTCTAAAATCATGCTCCTCCTTCAAGTCATATATAAAAACCCTAACGCTTCCACCTTCAAGCATTCCTCTCACCACTCCTTTCCTCCAATTGTTCTCATAAAAAAACTTCAACCTTATCCAGCAACTGCACCTAATCATACCAGAACCAACCAATCAAAAAAAAAAACCAACCAAATCCAAACCAAATATAGTCTTCACACATCAAATGTTTGTGATGGCTTTACCAATGGTTGTGATGGCTCCTCCAATGTTTTCCTTGACCTTGTCAATGGTCTACTCGGGTAATTGGCTACTTTGCCTCGGGGACGCTTACCACGCGTTATGCTGTCCCTATAATCATTGAGTGTCATTGTCTCCTCATTGGCTTCCTCATTGGCTTCCTCCGTCCTATGAGCAGCAGATGTTGTTGGTGGTTGGGCTTCAGTAGCCATCTCTTGTGCTTCCTCCTGCCTATCACCTTGATCTTGAGGTCTTTGTTCATTTACCTGAAAAAAAAAAAAAATTAAAGTATAGTTCTACCAATTTTCCCAGTTTTACCACAACATAGTTATTCCAAGTTTTACACTTTTACCTCATCTAAATTCTCAAACACATAACTTTCCACCTTCTTAATTCTCTCATCAAACCCATCCAACTTCTCATTAACTGACTTGAACCCTAATTCCATTTCTGCCTTCATCCCATCCACAAGCTGTGCCAAAACTTTTAAAGCATTCGCTTCTCCGGATGTTCCACCTTCTTCCTTCTCAACTTCTTCTTTGTCAGCTTCTTTTTCCTCTTCCACTCGGGCAGCCACGTCATCGGCGTACATTTCTGGAAAGAAGATTGTATTTCCTTTATTGTAATGGGTTATCCATTCGCGAACAACCGGATCGTCACAATCCTCGACATAGTCTTCTTGGAAGATTTGAGCAAGATCTACTTCTTCTTCACGATTCAAGAGGATGTTTTGAATGCCCTACGAATGTCAACAATTATGTTAAAAATTAAAACAAAAAACAACTCTAAATAATTTAAATGCGTAAAATAACTGACCTTAATTGTACCAAGTTTTTCGTTGATCATTGAAAGAGGAAACCCTCTCATCCCACTCTTCTTGAACTTAAACCTGCACATCCTTGGACAGCCACCGTCTGCCTCTAGAATTGGCTCAAGGAAAGTACTCCCCAAATTTGGAATTGCTTCAAACGCTAGCAGCTGCACAACACACTTATAGTTGAAATAGTTTCAATTATTCAAATGTTGCAACAATTACTTCCTAATTGTACATACCTCCAGAGGGATACAGAAACCGGGAATCGGCCTTAAAATGTCTTCCTCGACGACTCCGTTAAATTTATCCAGGAAGTGATACATCTGTTTCAGCATGTACTCAAAAGACAACCTCCCAAACGGATAACTCTTGCACAATTCAAGATCGTCAACAACTTTCAGGAAGAAATCGGGGATCGGTGTTGCATGCTTTCCACATTTTTCCTGAGCTATGATGATGCTGCAAAGAAAATACAACACAAGCATCCTCAACCTATCTCTATTAGCTGGCATCCCATCTTCTAGCTTCTTCTTGAGATCTTCATATCTGACTTTTTTTCTACCAAACTGCCTCCTCACATACTGCATGTCACCCAACTCATAATTCACCTCATAATTTCTACAGTTTAATCCGGATATCAAGGCGTGCTCTCTCAGACCGTACCGGATAGGAACGCCATTAACCACGAACCACGCCTCCTTTTTCTTCTCAATGCGTGCGGTTCGGAGTAAAAGCATCCACATGCCTTGGAGCTTGTGACTGTGGTCCAAACCTTGCTTTGGCAAGTGGAAGATGTGTTTGAACTGGGGATGGCTTGCAAACCAATTCTTCTCAGCACGCATAAGTGGAGGCTCCAAATTCTCCAGAGTTTTAGCAAACTCTTTGACGTAGCATCTCGTCGAGATCCTTATCTTTTTCTTGTACTCTGTTGGTTGGAAGTACATACTCAAAGGTCTCATAACCTCTGCTTCATCACCAGATCCCTGCATCAATCATTTTTACCAAGTTATTCAATTTATACATCTGTATATTTTTACAAAGTTATCCAGTTTTACAGCACTCTTGTTTTACCAAGTTTTCCAGTTTCTCTTCAAACTCAACCTCTAAATTGACATGCTTTATTGATTAAATGTGTCAATTTCCTTGCAATAAAGATCAAATTGCACAAAAACAAACAAATTCCCTTACTAAAACGAACTATTTTTCCCAAGTTTTCTCTTGTTTTACCTAACTAAATGGAGAGGAATTACTTACTAAATTCGCATCGGAGGTGTCATGTTCTTCCTCTTCTTCTTCAGTCTCCTCTTCTTCTTCAGTCTCTGTTCTCTCGTCTTCTTCACTTTCTTCTTGACTCGCTTCCGTTTGCGCCTCTTCCTCCGCTAACGGTTCCACTACTCTATCTGGCGACTTATGACTCTTCTTCCTCCCTTTAGGATTCACCCCCTTAGGAAAAATCATCTTCGACGGCATCACAAACCTAAACCTTAGAAGCAAATCTGCAAGATAAAAGAAGAAATTGACTGTCGGAGGAGAAGGGAGAGAGGGAGAGTTGTCGAGCACGAACAAGGAGAAGTGGATTTGAATTGAGAGAGTAAAAGAGGAGGAATCGTAAAAGAATCGGTGTAATTTTGAATCCTCAGAGTAAAAAGAAAGAATCTGTGTAAATTAGGTTTTTTTCTTTTTTACAATTTCGGGTTTGACCCGTTTTTTTGGGTGGGTGGGTTATACCCAGGTATAAGTTGTAATATCACAAATATGGATTGGTTTTAGAGTAATTTTGTTATTTTTCGTATTAAAAATAAACTTAAAAGAAAATGAGTTTTATAACAAGGATTTATAAGATTTGAGTCGTCGTTTAAGGGACAAACGAGACGATTCCTCCAGCTTCGTTCTCTCTCAAAAACCCTCAATTCTCTTTGTGATCAATCGAATCCGATAGCTCGCTATAATGGCGAATAGTAATCTTCCCCGAAGAATCATCAAGGTTCGTTTCTTGATTCTTATCTTAGTATCCTCCGATCTCGATTTCTCTCGGTTCATCTTTTTTTGGGGCTTGTATAATCTGAAATCCGAAAAAGAACCGACGGCTTCTAGGTCATCGGAACCGGGAGAATCATCTTCTGAAAATTTGTTTGATCTTATCCTCTTCTACTTGTATGCAACTTATGATCTGACGTTTTTGTTTTCTCCGATCTGCTAGGAAACTCAACGCCTACTTAGTGAACCTGGTAAACTCATCATTTCGTTCTATCCTTGTTGAGTTTTACAGTCGATTTTTAGCTGACAAGTGTTGAATTTGATACTTTGAATGAATCGACACTTTTGCAGCTCCTGGGATAAGTGCGTCTCCATCAGAGGAAAATATGCGTTATTTCAATGTTATGATCCTTGGTCCTACACAATCTCCTTATGAAGGTATTCAAATTATTTTAATCTCTAAAGAATATTACTCACTGATGACTTGTTCCTTATACCTTTTGAATATTGCAATCATTAGAGTTACTGGTTCATCATATTTGTGATTCGGTGGGTATGCACTTCCTCAATTTGTAGATTGGTTGTTTAGATGAGATGAGGTTGGATTGTGGTATCCATAACTATGAGTATATATATATGCTCCTCGTTTATTATTTCTTCCAAGAATCAAGTCTGCTTTTTTTTATCTTTCATTCAACTTCCATTGATTGGTGTTTACCAAAACATTTTGTTTCATTCTCAAATTGTAGGAGGAGTTTTCAAGCTGGAGCTCTTTTTGCCTGAAGAATATCCTATGGCAGCTCCCAAGGTAACTTGTTGAGTTGAATTTGTATAATACCACGATATTTAGTGGATTCATTGTAAATGCCTATCAAGGCTGTTTTTTACTCTTAGTATTGGGATTTTAAACTGGATGGTTTATAAGTTTGGTTGTTCTGGCTGGTTATGACTAGTCCAAATGTATTTTCCACAATAACATTAGACAAGGTATCCAAGTTTCTACATTGATTCTAGATTTTGTGGGTCTTATTAATGTGTCATTTGTAACACAGGTTAGGTTTCTCACCAAGATATACCATCCTAACATCGACAAGGTCTGTTGTCAAACCTTTCCATTTTTTTTATTCTTATCCCAAACACATATTCATATGTATCTTATTAAACATATTTGTTTGCCTTTATTATTATGTATATAGCTTGGAAGAATCTGCCTTGACATACTGAAAGACAAGTGGAGTCCTGCACTACAAATACGAACTGTACTCTTGAGGTAAAAATATTCCTTAGATTCTCTCTCTCTCTACTGAACAAACACCATTATAGCAATTGATATCAATTATTGACTCTTTTGTTACTCTCCTACGACTGTGTCAAAAAAGTATTCAAGCTCTTCTAAGCGCACCCAACCCTGATGACCCTCTGTCTGAGAACATAGCTAAGCATTGGAAGAGTAATGAAGCAGAAGCTGTGGAGACAGGTGATAAAACATGATCTAAAGAAACTCTCAACAAATCTTTGTTTCTCCTCTATAATCTTTTAACCTCGTATCGGTGTTGAACCCATGCAGCCAAAGAGTGGACTCGCCTGTATGCAAGTGGCGCTTGATGGAGAGTGCAAAAGGAGAAAGATGATTGTCATTTAAATAACATCACATATGGTGAAACTCTATCTCAAGGTTTTATCTAAATCCGTTTTCAAAAAACTGGGGAAAAGAAAGATTGTATTCTCTGAATTTGTATAACTAGGAGGATTTAAGACTCGTTTTACTTATATTTGCTAAACTAACTTTCTTCAAATGTGTTTGCTTGAGCTTTGTTTGTGTTTAAATATCCTCTTATCATTAAAGCACTGTAGATATTAAGATCTTACTCACACTGTGGCTGTGAATGACGGTAAATTTGATAACAATAGAGAAATGTTACTATTACAGATGTGTGAGAATGCCACTACAATGAAGCAGCTTATTTTGGTCAAATGTAACAAAAAAGGAAGTAAAAAGTAGTCATGGGGAATGATATTTCATTTTTATTTTCTTTTCAAAATGGCAATTCAGAAACTTGACTCGTCGGTTGATGGACGCCTCAAGAAGTACCTCAGACTATTAGCAAGAACCTACAAACAAAATTTGATCTAAAAAATTAAACTGCTATATAAGATTCAACAGATTATACTCTGAGCTCTGAATTGTTTTTACCTGCTGGAGAGGTTTGATTAGGGCTTTGTTTCTGTAGCTTACGTGAAACTTTACCTTTGCCAACAAACCCTTTTCACATACAACAACAAGAAGCAACATAAGAAACAGCGCCATGTTACATGTTTAGAAGAATAGGTTTAGAGTTAAACTCAGGATTACTAATTACCTCAGTGTCGAATTCTCCAGATTCGACAGCGACGCTGATATCTGAAATGATCTTCACCAGCTCAACTAATAGTCCAGGTCTATCTGCCGTTTCTATGAAGAGTAAACTGCAATGTTGACCACATATTAGCAATAAAAAGCATTTTGATGGATAAGTGAAGATAAGGTTTGAGATAAGGTATGGGTTTCCTTTACCTGCGGTCTGGTCCATCATCTTCAATACTTATATGTGTTGCTATATCCACATCAACCTGTCAACATCCCAATCAAACAAGTATAAACAAAGCGAATTTCGAGACTATCTTTGAAGTTGCGAGTTTAATCTCTTCTTCATCTGATTCATGAAAATAATGAAGTGTAATGCTTCTATTCCACATTGATCCGGCAAATCGAAACATGTTCATTGTTAGTGAGTCTGTGTGTTTTCTCTATTCGCATTTCGTATCTGTACATGACCAAGTAAATGATACGCATTCTTGGACTTTAAGGTTTTTACCGGTTCAGGGGGGGAGAGAATACCGAAAGCTGCTCCCATTGCCAGTTGAGAGCTTGATTCCTGATTCAAATCATCAGTAAGCAATGTGTGACTAAATAAGATATGAAATTTCAAATAGAGAGGATATCAGGATGCAAGTCGTTTACAGGATGAAACTCAAGCAAATTGTTTATGACTGTGAGACGAATGGCCTCGAGCAATTCAGGGTCTTCCACTTTTCTTCCACTATCCCTGTTTCAGAATGGCACAAAAAACTCAATCCAAAAGACTCTTCAATCCAAGTATTCTTGATGATATGAAAAGACATACGCTTTAGTAATGGCAAATTTGTTGTGTTTGCCCGAAGAATCGAGGTAAACATTTGCCTTGACGACATTCAGTCCCAAGTTTTTTAGCGCATTCATCTGGACCGAAGTTTGATCATATAAGAAGCAAGGAAGTGAATCAAAACTCGAGAATTTAAAGTTTTTTTTTGTGAAAGCAGCAAGTGAGTAAGAAGAGCATGTCATTACTGTGTCAAGTAAAGCTCCAAGACGATCTCCAAATGTTACTTCAACAACGGTTGCATCGGGGTCAGAATCTTGGTCGATTATAACCACTGGAGTTGGTACTTTATCAGAATCAGCAGCACTTCCATCTTGCTTTCCATTCTTCAAAAATCAAAAACCAATTCAAAACTTGCAAATTAATTTCGATTCTTTCTGTAATCCGTCATTTCATACCTCCACTGCAGTAGCATTTGCTGCTCGAGGCTTCAAACCGGATAATCTGAAAACCGAAAAAATACGGAATTGGTTGGATCAGTAGAACAACACATGAATTCCAATACAAAGAGAGAATAAATTCGAAACAGTATTCAAAAACTTGATAAAAAGAGCCCAAAGACTGAAGAGATAACCAAAGTATTATTATGTATAAAAAGCAATCAAATATGTAACGAAAACAATAAACCACCTAAGTCGGTCGAGATTCGTAAGAGATTTATCGACAAATCCAAAGGTAATTTTCATAGGAGCAAGGCAAAAAGCTCCACAATCGCGTCGAATTGCGCGGGAACTAGAAGCATCAGCGAAACGAAGAGCAGAACCAGAAGCAGAGGCCATAGCCATAGCTCAATCCCAAAGTAAAAATAAAATTACAGAAGAATGAGGAGACGTTAGAGAGGAGAAGAAGTGGAAAAGATCAATAGCCTTTGGACAGTTCTCGTGTTATCCGCCATGAGAGGACAATAAAAAAGATAGGAGGAAAAAAAAAAAAAATTTATGTCTTCTTCTTTCTTATTATCTTCAACGGTAGATCGCCATCTCTCTTGCTTTCATTTTCCTTATTTTCCCCCACTTTAGGAAAATTATATCAAATTCAACCAAAAAAAAAGAGTAAAAAGTATTTATTTTTATACAATTCGACAAATTTCGTCATTCTATTGGCCCCCAAAATAATTGGATGTGACATGCTATTGGTCCATAATTAAATTAGGTAACGTTAAAAACAATTTAATCATGAGTTTAACAAATGAAGACATGACGTCATCATTTTAAGTTAATGGGCCTAGTGTTTAACCCCAAAGTACTTTTGGCCCATTAACTCTATTCATTTCGAAAATTACGACTGTGCCATTTCAATGTTTCTTCATCGCCTTCGTTGGTTCGTCAGATTTGTGCTCCAATCCCTCCCTAAAACCTTGACGGTGACGAGAGAGTGAGAAACAGAGACGAAACCGTGGAAATGTGGAAGTCCGTCGCGAGAATCGCCGCCGGGAATCTCAAATCTAATCGGAGGACATGGATTCTAAACGATTCCGTTTCTCATTTCCCTGCGCCGACTTCGGCCGCCGTGGGAACGCTTCTCCCGAGTTTAGATCACGTCAATCGCTCCTTTTCATCTTCGAAGAGCACGAAATCTTCCATTACCAAAACGAAGAAAGCTGAAGGCAAAAAATCAAAACCTAAAGGCGGCGGCGATCCTGGTGCCGCCGGAGCTGAAGACGGAGAGTTCGGTGGCGGAGGTGATGACCTGGAGGCGGGTCGTGCGAAGAGACTAGCTGATGATGAGAAGATTCCGTCTCTAGATGTAGGTCCTAATGGACGACCTCTCTTTACTCCCAAAGAGACTACACTTTCGCAGCTATCACACAAGGATATTGGCTCCTACTTCAAATTCGAGTATTCTAAATCCTCTCTTTCTCTTATTCGATCTCATCTTCTGTTTATGTATTCAGAATTTTTCTTGTGTCTTTGATGTTGGGATGTGATAGTGAGGCAGCATTGAAAGCAGTTTTACCGGAGGGATTAGTTTCAGGAATTGAAGATGAGTTTAAAGAATCATGGAGACCTGCATTGCTTGTGAGAAAAAGTTTCTTAGCTCTGAGAGATCATTTCAGACGCATTGCTCATCCTCCCATGTGGCCAACTGACTCTAAAGGTATGTTATTTGTTCATCCTTGTATGCTCAGCAATTATTACTCTGGAGTTTGTAACACCATAGGGTTTTTAACCATTGCCTATTTTGTTCTGAGAAGGTGTGAAACTTAAGAAACAGATTGTTTTGGATGGTCCTGTTAAATGTGGAAAGAGTATTGCTCTGGCAATGCTTGTGCACTGGGCACGCGAAGAAGGCTGGCTAGTTTTATATGCACCAAAAGGTCGTGACTGGACTCATGGAGGCTACTTCTATAAGAATCCACGTACTGGTTTTTGGGACACTCCTCTACAAGCTGAGAGTATTCTCAAGGCAAGATTTCACTTGCCTTCTCTTTTGGAAATTGACTTGTTCTTAGTGATGAGCATTTCTTTATGAAGTTAATTTCTGTAGGATTTTGTCAAGTTCAATGATTCCCGCTTAAGACAGCTACGGTGCCACATCTCTGATCCCATTGTGCTTGGAGAAGGTGCGGGTGTAGGATACTTGAAAGGTGCAGATACTATGCCGATTCCAGAGGATTCAACTCTGTATGACCTTGTGCAAATGGGAATCAAGAGCACTCATGCAGCTGTTAATGTGGTGGTGCGACTTAGGAAAGAACTCTCACTCGTCAAAGATGTACCAGTGTTGATTGCAATTGATCAAGTTAGTTCCCAAATTTCCTTTTATGACCTTATAATATCTACTATGATCTTTGTGGTTTTAAATCTGATGCTTGCTTTTTGTGGTCTACTTGTCTTTCAGTATAACAGTTGGTTTACATTCAGCGAGTTTGAGGAGCCCGTAAAGCCACGTGCTTGCCGACCTATACATGCCAGAGAACTTACGACGGTAAATCTATCTACTGAATTCTATCTGGGTTGAGAAAAACAAACAAAATCCACCCCAATTGACACAATTCATTTGGCAGGTGAATGCTTTCAGAACCATGATGCATGATGATATGATGATTGGTGCATTCTCACATTCAACAGCAGTAGGAAAACTACGTAAAGACTTGCCAGATGTTCCAGCTGATGCTCGTCAGGATTTCCCTCGTTATAGTTTAGAAGAAGCAGAAGCCGTTTGCTATTATTACCTTCGGTGAGTTACATGAAACAAATTTTATGTCTTCAGGAGACGATAATAATAATGTTCAACTTTAATCTTATACTGATCATAAGTATTAGATGACATCATTAAGTTTATCTGTTTGAGCGAATATTGATTTCACAAACATGCTGTTGTTGCAGGCAAAGACTGGTCCGGCGTGAAGTATTCTCAGAAGAAAACTGGAAGAAAATATACTATTTGGCTAATGGAAATGGAGCAGAGATGCGTTGGTTAGTCCCTTTCATGCGTTGAGAAACAAACAAACAAACGAAATAGATTGTTATGTTGATTAGTTCAATCCCATCTTTGCGGGTGTTTCAAGTTATCCCATTAATTTGGGAAAGAAACTCTTTTCAATGACCTCTCTGATCAAAAAGGAAGATTTTTGTTGTTTGAGTTTGTAGTTTTAGGTTATTGTTTTGTCTGTAAAAGACTGGTTTTTGGACCTCAATTTCTTTATAATAAAACCAGTGTCTTTCATTTATGAGTTAATTAGTAACTACTATAGATATTTCATCTTCGGAATCATAAAATTGTAAAACTGCAAAATGATCACTTTTTTGGCTCAAATCAGATAATTGCTGAAGTTATTTTTGCTGAAGTGTATATTTATTCCGCGGGGTACAAGTTATCACTCGCCATAAAGAATGATCACATTCTATTTGATGGACTATTACCAATTGCATGTCAATCTTCAAACAATTGTAACCAAACTCTCTTCTTAATTGAATATTACTCTGATTTATGAAAGAAAAGCGAGATATTCGAATACAAAACATGGAAATTTAGGAGTCCCTTACTCTCATTTTCTCTCTCTCTCTCACAATTTGATCAAACTCTTGATAAAACAAAAAGAGAAACACACCCAGCTAATATAGACTCTCTACCCACTACATTATTGATTGTCCTTGCTCATGACCGTTGCACACACTTATCCTTAATTGATGACGTGTTGCTGTGACTCATTCTTCTGGATCCTTCTCTACATGGGCCTGATTAGTTACCTTAAGTTCTTTTCCAGCTTGCTTGGCCTTGGGTCTTCTTCTGTATTGAAACAGGATTGGTGGATTCTGCCTTACGTAATTCCCACACCTATGAATACCCTCACCTTTGAAACTCACCTTGTCCTCATGGTTGAACTCTGGAAACTGCCTCTCAATGACTCCCTTCCATTCCCAAGTGTTGTCAATATCAGGTAAGCCCTTCCATTTAATTAGCACCTTTTGTCCAGTCGCTGCATTCATCCTTTCTCCCAAACACTCCTCTGGTTCAGCCTGCAACTCATGCTCATCTGTCAACTGTGGTGGCAGAGCCATCTGCTCAAGGCCACTTCCCACTGCCAGTTTCAACTGAGAGACATGAAAGGTGAGGTGTATATTGGCTTCTGGTGTTAATTGTAGCTTGTAGGCAACTTCTCCAATCCTCACAATGACCTTATAAGATCCATAGTACCTAGCTGCGAGTTTCTCATTTGTCCTGCGAGCCAAAGATTGTTGACGATATTACCTCAGTTTGAGAAATACCTTGTCCCCTATAGCAAATGTGACCTCTCTTCTATGACCATCAGCTTGTTACTTCATTACTTGCTTGGCTCTGAGTATATGTTGTTATAGCAGCCTTATCATTGCATCCCTCTCCTCTAACTTCTCTTCCAGGGTAGCATTGGTTGTAGAACCCTTCTCATACTTAATCAAGGTAGGAGGATCTCTCCCATAGACTGCCAAGAAGGGTGTCATCTTGATGGTGGAGTGATAGGACAATTATAGCACAGCTCTGCCCAAGGAAGAAACTGAGCCCATGTTCTTGGCTTATCACTCGTAAAACACCGCAGATATGTCTCCATCCCACGGTTAGTGACCTCTGTCTGACCATCAGACTATGGATGGTAGGCAGTGCTGAAACACAGTGTAGTACCCACAAGACGAAAGATCTCTCTCCAAAACTTGCCAGTGAAAGTCTTGTCTCTGTCTGAAACTAGCTTTCTTGGAAACCCATGTAACCTGACTATCTCTTTGATGAATATTTCTGCAACCTCCGCCGCATTGAAAGGATGACTCATGCTAAGAAAATGAGCATACTTACTCAACCTATCCACCACTACTATAATTACATCCATTACCTCAGACTTTGGTAACCCTTCAACGAAGTCTAGAGATATATCTTTCCAGATGTTACCTGGAATTGGCAGTGGTTGAAGCAAGCCGGCCGGAGCTAAGGTTGAGTATTTGTGGCGCTGGTAGACCTGACACGCAGCAACATAACTCCGAATCTCATTCAGCATGCCTTTCCAGTAGAAAACCTCTGCAATCCTCTTCTGAGTTTTTAAAATGCCACCATGACCTCCAAGCATGCTGTCATGAAACTCCTGTAAGATTGTCTTGACCAAAGTGAAGGTTGGGACCATAACTATCTTTCCTTGTCTAAGGAGTCTCTCATTAACCATTGAGAAGTCTAGATGTTCCTGGGACCCAGCCAAGATGGCTTCATTCAACTGCATAAGCTCCTCATTCCTGTTAATCTTATTGTTAATGTCCTCTAGTTGAATGACTGCATGCACAGAGATGGCAAACAGTTGAGGAAGGCCTTCTCTTCTTGATAAAGCATCCACAACTTTATTCTCCAAGCCTGGCTTATAGATAATATCAAAATCAAACCCCAGAATCTTGGTTAACCACTTCTGGTACTCCACATTGGCCTCTCTCTGCTCCAAGAGAAACTTCAAGCTCTTCTGATCTGTGTGCACCAAAAACATTCTGCCTAGTAGGTAATGCTTCCATTTCTGAATCGCAAAAACTATGGCCATTAGCTCCCTCTCATACACGGACTTAAGCCTTTGTCGGTCTGTGAGGGCTTGGTTGAAGTAAGCGAGGGGTCGATGTTGCTGCATCAGCACTGCTCCAAGCCCTATACCAGATGCATCAGACTCTACTATGAAGGTAGTAGTAAAGTCAGCCATTGTTAACACAAGCACCTTGGTCATTACTGTTTTCAACTTCTCCAAAAGCCACTTCAGCATCTTCATTCCAACAAAACTTCTCTTTCTTCAACAAGGCTGTAAGAGGTCTAGCTATGATTCCATACCCTTGCACAAAATTGCGGTAGTACCCTGTTAAACCCAATAATCCTCTCAACGCCTTTACATTCCTAGGCACAGGCCAAGTTACCATTGCTTGCGCCTTTCCTGAATCAGCAGACACTCCTTCCCCCGAGACAATATAGCACAAATACTCCACCTGTTTGCTCCCAAAACTGCATTTCTTTTTATTCACAAACAACTCATGTTGGCTCAACACTTGTAAGACTACTGCCACATGCTCCTCATGCTTCTTAAGTGACTTACTGAAGATTAATATATCATCAAAGAACACTAGTACAAACTTCCTGAGATAACCCCTGAAGACTTCATTCATCAGGGCTTGGAATGTTGCTGGGGCGTTGGTCAATCCAAAAGGCATGACCCCAAACTCGTAGTGCCCTTCATGCGTTTTAAAGGCGATCTTAGGTATATCTTTTGCTCTGACTCTTATTTGATGATAACCGGACTTGAGATCCAACTTAGAGAAGATCACTGCCCCGTGTAGTTAGTCTAGCAACTAGTCTATCATCGGTATGGGAAAGCAATCAGGGATTGTTACCTTATTGAGAGCACGATAATCCACACAGAAACGCCAACTTCCATCCTTCTTCTTCACCAAAAGCACTGGACTGGAGAAAGGGCTGCTACTGTCTTGGATTATCCCTGCGGCTAACATAGCAGCCACCTGTCTCTCGATTTCTTCCTTATGTGCATGTGGGTAGCGAAAGGGGCGCACTGCCACATGCCTAGCTCCTTGTTCCAACACAATTTAGTGTTTTTTACCTCTTGAATGAGGTAGCCCTTGTGTGTCATTCAAGACCTGAGAGAATTGTTGTAACACTTTAGCAATGGACACATGGACTGTCTTCTCCTCATACGCAGTTTGCAACCCTCCAAACTCTACAATCAAACCTTCTCCTTGGTGCTTCAAGGCCTTGTGCAGGGTCTTAAGAGAGACCGGTGCACAAACTAAGGATGGATCGCCCTGCAATCTCACCCTCACTCCCTCAATCTCGAACTTCATAATCTGAAGCTTCCAATTCACCTTTGCGTAGCCTAGCGTCTCTAGCCACTGGACAACGAGAATAACGTGGGTGCTTCCCAGCTCAAATGGTAGAAACTCTGTCATGATCTCAAGGCCTTGAAGTTGCAATCAAACTCCCTCACACACTCCTCTTCTTTTCCTGGAACCGTCAACCCTGTCCCCATGAGTACCTCGTAGTTCTTCGTCATGCTTAGAGAAATTTTCAGCTTATCGACTAGTCTCTCCTACACAAAGTTGTGTATAGCACCGCTGTCAATCATTATAATCACCTCGTGGTCCTGAATTGATCCCCGGAGTTTCATAGTGGGCGGCGACAAAATCCCGACCAGCAAATTCAAGGACAACTCTACAATCTCGGCGATCTCAGCTCTGTCGCCGTGACCATCGATCTTCTCATCTTCCTCCCACGTTTCTTCGGTTCCATCTGCCTGGAATAGTAAAATCTGCAGCTCCCGTTGAGGACACACGTGACGACTGTGAAATTTCTCGTCGCACCGGAAGCAAAGCCCATCGGCGCGTTGCTAAGCCATTTCTGCGGAGGTCAAGCGACGAAACGGAGGCTTGAGTCGATTATGCTGATTAAGGTTTTTGGCGTTGCCTCCAACAAATATCGTCATTTGTTTGATATTGGTCGTGGGCCTCTATTGAAGCCCATATGACTTTCCATTCGAGTTATTTGGGCCTGAGCGCGTGATATATCATGGGTTTTACCTGTTTTAGACCATGATATAAGTCCAATTTCTAGAGTCTTTGGTTTGTTTTGTTTGTGTTTTAGTGTCTTTACAGGTTTCTAGACGTTTGGAGCATAAAAGATGTTTACTGGAAGTTTTGGAGCACTGCAGAAAGAAGAGTCGAAGATCAAAATGAAGAATTGATTTCAGGAGTTGGTGTCGATCGACACCTTGTTCAGACAAGGCAAATTCCCAAATTTGAAGATTTTCAATTTTGCCGAGAAGTTCCAGATGTTTACTTTTATGTTTTATGACGGTTTAAGAGTCTTATAAATACGTTTTTACAGCCATTGTTTAGGATTATGTTTTATTTTATCTTAGTTTAAGAGATATCTTCAATTAATAAAGATGGTTTCTTCTTTGATTATGTCTGAGTAGTTACCCTGTTACGTTTAGGGATTTTCAAAGGTGTTTGATGAATTGCTAGATTTAATTCAATTGCATAGGATAATATCTTTAGAAGTTCTTCATCTTGACTTGTGTTTATTGATGATTTTAGATTCATGACCTGAAATATGATCTTAGGTTAATTAATAGAAACGAGAGTTTTGTTAATTGCTTGATCTAGTCTTTGATGAGCAAAATTCCTTTTCGCAAAGAAATTTGGTTTAGGGTTTTGTGAACTATTGAACTTTAATGCTTGTTTAGTTTTTAGCATTCACAAAGAAATTTGGTTTTCTAGGATTTAGACATAGATAATCTTTGCAGCGAAAGTTGATCGATTTTATATTCGTGTTCATGTTTAAGAATTGCGCTTAATATCCTATCTTTAATTGTTATATGCAATTCTGATTCACCTGAGATTTCCCTGTGCCTAGGTTTCTTTTAATTGATTTTACAACCGTTCTAATTGCTTTGTTTACTTGTTTTTGCATTCACCTAATTCTGCTTAGCATAATCTGAATTTATTAATCTATTGTGTAATATGATTCCCTGTGGATTCGATCCATAAATACTGCATCTTATCTCTTAATTTGATAGAGTAGTTCAAAGGATAAATTTGACTGTATCAAATTTTGGCGCCGTTGCCGGGGAATCAATGCCATTAGATTTATATTATTAAGATTTTGTCTAAGTTTTTATTTTTGTTTTTATTGTATTGGCTTGTTTCTTTTGTCTCTTTTTGTTTTGCGTTTCAAGTGTATGTCTGATACTAGAAGCAACCAAGAAAAGGAACTAGTTGGATACACTCTTCAGGAACTTGCACGTTTAGAGCGTGAGAACAGAAGAGCAGCAAGGATGGCTGCTAGAGAGCATATCATACTGAGACTGGGAGAAGATGGAATCCTGCGTGATCCGGCAGGATTGAAGTACAACGAGCATGGACAAAGGATCGATGACGATGGTACGGTGATCGTCGAAGAGGAATTTGCGGTTCAGAAAGCTGGTGTTGAGCGACACCAAGACCCTGTCGCTCGACAGGAAGAAAACATGGGTGTCGAGCGACACCGGGGCGAGAATCAGCCGAATTTGATGATTAATAATGGGAACGATGCGCGAGGAAGAACACTTGCAGACTTCAACAGACCAGAGCAGTCCACCTCCGTTCCAAAGGAATGACTTCGAGTTGAAGCCCGCCTACTTCACACTAGTTGCTCAAGACTCTTTCTGCGGACTTCCATGTGAGAACCCAATGGATCATATCGAGCGGTTTGAGGACTTGGGATCTAGCATCAAGGCCCATGGAGTGTCCAGCGACTATCTATTCTGCAAGCTATTCCCATACTCTCTATATGGGGAAGCTAAACATTGGCTAAGGACGCTTCCACCGGGCTCGCTTACAAACTGGATGGACACAAAGAATGCTTTCTTAAGCAATTTCTTTGATGATGCAAAATCCGAGGATCTCAGATCAAAGATTGCTACCTTCAAGCAAAGAGATTTTGAGGCATATAAGGCTGCTTGGCACAGGTTCAAAGGGTACCAGAGAGACTGCCCTCATCATGGATTTAGAGAGGTTCAACTGCTAAGCATTTTATACAGAGGAATCGCGTTGAGATATGCAGTGACTTTGGATGCTGTAAGTAACAGGAATTTCAACACGAACTCGCCAAAGACTTCCTTGAGACTAATAGAGAACCTAACCAACAACAACAGTACAAAGAGCGTCGATTACGAGAGGATCCAGTCAGGGAAGAACATCCATGGTAATCAACTTGCAAAGGTTTCAAAGAAGCTCGATTCGATGCACGATCTTCTAGCTGGAAAGAAGACAGTTCGCTTTTCTCAAGAAGTTAAGACATTCGAACCAGAAGATGTGAACTACATCAATGGATCCGGGTTTCAGAAGTACAACAATCAGCAAGGATACAGTTCATCATATCAGAAGCCATTTCAGAGTAGCAGCTACAATAGAAGCTATGATTCCTCATCCTACCAGAAGCCTCCTGAGCAAGACAATGAGGTGAAGACCATGCTGGAGCAGCTCTTAGAAAGACAGCAGAAGATGACCGTGAGTTTCAATGGGAAGATGGACGCAATATATTTTTATTTGGATGGAAAGATCTCAGCGCTAAGCACTCACATCAAGAAGCTAGATGTTCAGGTTGCTCAAACTGCGAGTTCTATCAAGAGGCAAGAGGGGCACTTGCAATACTGTTCTAACTACTCAAGAGGACTCTTCCGATGAGTTTGAGGCGATTTTTGAGACTGTAGAGTCAGTGTTGATCGACACTACAACTGAGCATCGATCGACACTGGAACCAAATCGCGATTTGGGAATTAAAAAGCTAGTGTCGATCGACACTACAGAGAGTGTCGATCAACACTACAGAGAGTGTCGATCGACACCCCGTCCAGACGAGTCCAAAAATCATGAATTCTCCAGTTCAAAGCAGAGGAACAAGTCTACAAGCCAAAGGTTCCTTTCCCTAGAGTTAGAAGGTCGAAGCAGGAGTTCAAAGAAGCTTTTTGCAAAGCAATGATAGAGAAAATCATGGTGGAAATGCCTCTTGTTGATGCTATTAAGCTTTCACCTGCGCTAAGACGGTACGTCAAGCGAATGGTAGCTAATGGAGTTAGTCCTGAGGAAGGAGCGTTACTTACCAGGGATAACCGAGCCATACTCTTGAATACACCTCCAGTGCCTAAAAAGAAGAAGAAGGACGTAGTGGTTTCTGAAGAAGTGAGCGCAATGATTCAGAGCATAATCCTAGTAAAGCTTCCGGATCCAGGAAACTTCGTGCTCAATTTCTCCATATCAACAGGGCAGTTCCCTCACTCTCTTTGTGATTTAGGATCGGGAATTAACTTAATGCCACTGTCTGTTGCTATTGAACTTGGGATGACTGATTTCAGGGCAACCAGGATGTCTCTTTCATTAGCCGATCGATCCAGGAGATTCCTAGAAGGTGTTCTAGAGGATGTGCCGATTAAGATTCATGACTGCATAATTCCTGCGGATTTTGTGGTTTTGGAGTACGACGATGAATCTGAAGATCCTTTAATTTTGGGAAGATCATTCTTAGCTATTGTTGGCGCTCAAATCGATTTGAGGAAAGGGAAGATAAAACTTGATCTAGGTGATATTATCATGGACTTTGACATGGAGAACAACAGAAGAAAATCCACCATCGATGGTCAAACCTTTTATGTGGAGATTTTAGAGGATGAAGACTCTAAGGAGTTAGATGCTAGCCCTTCATCTGTTGCTGAACAGATAATTTCACAACTCCTCGCCCACGATCTTCCCATAGAGCAAAGGTACGCACTTTTTGCACTTAATTCTGAACCTCATAATTTCATCAATGATTTAAAGGTTGAAAATGTTGTTACGCGCTCATGCAGGCAACGAGTTTCTCGTAGAATGCTTGGTTTTTCTGATGATTTTGCAGGAATATCTAAGGAGCGTGCAGTAAAGGCTAAACCAGTTAAGGCGAAAAGGATTTCCAAACCATTCACAAAATTGAGAATCATCATTCCTCAAGAGCTGAAAGAGAAAGGAGATGAAGTCATTCATGAGATGCTGCAGAAAACGCAGAAGTTTTTCCTGGAATTATTCCATGAAAAAGTGCGGATCCTCTAGACGTCTAAACTCCTCAACACAGTCAAGCTAACGGACTGAAAACAAGCTCTTAGTGGGAGGCAACCCACTTGTGAGTCTTATTATTTATGTTTTATTTTATTTTCCTTTACAATTTTATGTTTGGTGTTGTTTTTGGTTTTGATTTTTAGGAGACAAAAACGTGAGGATGAACTTCAGATGCCCATGTCGAGCGACACGATTCATCAAATTGCTCGACACTTGCAAAAATACTTTGGTGTCGATCGACACAATTGACAGTGTCGATCGACACCCCCGCCAAGTTACGTTTTATTCTTCAAATTTTCTAATCCATTCGTTTTATTGTCGTTTCCTTCACCTTCTTCACGCTTAATAACACTGGGGACAATGTCGTTTAAGTCAAGGGGAGGTAGTTG
This sequence comes from Draba incana, assembly GCA_963576765.1. Classification (NCBI taxonomy): domain Eukaryota; kingdom Viridiplantae; phylum Streptophyta; class Magnoliopsida; order Brassicales; family Brassicaceae; genus Draba; species Draba incana. The sequence continues at coordinate 22,108,855 of OY755208.1, forward strand.
CTAAATATTGTGTTTTATTTTGAGTTTTATGAGTCAGTTTTTCAAATTTTTGGGTCAAAACTCCCCTTCTACTTGCCCTGAATAGCACTCAAGGACCATTACAATGCGAGTTTGATGGTTTTACAAGGTGGGTAACTGCAAGTGGATCGGTTTAACGGAGCGAGTTCAGATTTCTGGAGCATGCCAGAAAGGATGTTGCAGACCCCGCCCTTAATCAACTCTATTTTCTCATCTTGAGCGTTGGAAATCGCAAGACTTGATTCAGCTTCCAAACACAAGAAAGCAAGGATGGACCGCTCTAAAACTTCTTCCTAAATGATGATACAACTGTCCTAGATCAAACAAAAGCCTCATGACCCTGTCTCCACAAGAAACAACAGTAATGAGCGCTAATCTAGTGAAGTCATAGAGATGCCAAGGTAATTAAAAAGTCTACAGAAAAGTGTAGTTCAAGCAGAAAAGTGCAAGTCCGAAAATCAGAAAAATCCTGAAGAAAAAGTTCAACAAAGAGCATTGCATCTCTATGACATCCTTAATTGGATAAACAGTTTTGGAGGGAAGAGAGAGGGTGAAACGCAGGAAAGTGTTCAAGGAAGTGAAAGAATCTAGAAGGTCGAGCGATCGATATTCCCTCGATGAGACCGCGCTTAAATAAATAAAGGGGTTTGCAGCTTAAGTCTGAATTTCTCTAAGGGGTTTGGATTCAATCTGGAGAACTGCTATACTTCTAGGGACACATCGAAGTACTACCATTGACTTTGAAGGTATGTGGTTTCTAAAGGAATGGGAACAACTGTTTTGCATAGGGACAAGCAAAAAGCTAAGTCTGGGTGAGTTGATATATCATGATATAAGTCCAATATCTAGAGTTTTTGGTGTGTTTTGTTTGTGTTTTAGTGTCTTTACAGGTTTCTAGACGTTTGGAGCATAAAAGATGTTTACTTGAAGTTTTGTAGCATTGCGGAAAGAAGAGTCGAAGATCGAAGTGAAGAATCGATTTCAGGAGTTGGTGTCGGTCGACACCTTGTTCAGACGAGCCAAATTCCCAAATTTGAAGATTTCCAATTTTGCCGAGAAGTTCCAGATGTTTACTTTTATGTTTTATGACGGTTTAGGAGTCTTATAAATAGGTTTTTACAGCCATTGTTTAGGCTTATGCTTTATTTTATCTTAGTTTAAGAGATATCTTCAATTAATAATGATGGTTTCTTCTCTGATTATGTCTGAGTAGTTACCCTCTTAGGTTTAGGAATTTTCAAAGGTGTTTGATGAATTGCTAGATTTAATTCAATTGCATAGGGATAATATCTTTAGAAGCTCTTCATCTTGACTTGTGTTTATTGATGATTTTAGATTCATGACCTAAAATCTGATCTTAGGTTAATTAATAGAAACGACAGTTTTGTTAATTGCTTGATCTAGTCTTTGATGAGCAGAATTCCTTTTCGCAAAGAAATTTGGTTTAGGGTTTTGTGAACAATTGAACTTGAACTTTAATGCTTGTTTAGATTTATAGGATTCGCAAAGAAATTTGGTTTTCTAGGATTTAGACATAGATAATCTTTGCATCGAAAATTGATCAATTTTATATTCGTGTTCATGTTTAAGAATTGCGCTTATTATCATATCTTTAATTATTATCTGCAATTCTGATTCACCTGAGATTTCCCTGTGCCTAGCTTTCTTTTAATTGATTTCACAACCGTTCTAATTGCTTTGTTTACTTGTTTTTGCATTCACCTAATTATGCTTAGCATAATCTGAATTTATTAATCTATTGTGTAATCGGATTCCCTGTGGATTTGATCCCTAAATATTGCATCTGATCTCTTAATTTGATAATTTTGACCGTATCAACGCGTCTGGCCCACTCGCTCTTCCATGTACAATCCGCTGTAAGACTTGCCCGTCGTCACCGCCGTTGAACTTCCCCATCCGTGCTCCACCTCCTGGGCATAGTCCGTCATCTCCTGAAGATCCTTTAGATGAAAGATCCTGACGCGCGCCGCTATCTCTGGGAATAATCCCAACATGAACGCCATCTCCAAGACATCATCGGAGAGCTGAGTAGCATTTGTGGCCAAGGCAATGAACTCACGATAGAACTCCAATATAGTACCTTCTTGACGGAGCTTCATTAAGCGTTCTCTCACTCCTTTGGCGTAAACTATTTCGAATCGGGTTAAAACACTTTGCTTCATCCAATTTTGAAACAGTTTTCGATCCTTCTGCCATAGATACCAATCGAGGGCATCGTCGGTAAAACAGTTGGGCACGACCTCCAGTTTCTGAGCTTCTACACACTTCTCAATCTCGAAAAACTGCTCTACTTTGGCTACCCATTTCTTAGCCCCGGTTCCGTCAAATTCCGGAAGCTTGAGCAGACCCGCTAGGGATCTTGGCGCTGCTGGTGTTTCTTGAGGTCTCGTCAGTGGAACCACTTCGCTCTCTTGAGCCGCCGGGCAAGGCTCCTCTGGAAACAGTTGTGTGTAAGGCGTTTATGGTGGGGTGTACATAGGTCCCTTGCCTTCCGCTGGTCGTCAGATGCGCTCAAAGATGACCCCACTTGTCCAGACGCATAAATTTGCTTCCTTTCAGGTTTGTCGTGTTTACTGGCTAACTCCTCTGCTGCTAACCGGCGAGTCATCACCTTCATCATCGCCATGTTCTGGGCCATCATCGGCGATTTTGATGCAGCATCTCCATCAGGGCCATCAAGAGCGATGGGCTCTGGATTAGCTCATCAGAGACGGATTGCGATTCTCGGGACACTTTAGTGATGGGTGACAAATCTGGCCTGTTTTTCGGCATGGTTGGATCGAAGGAAGCTCTGATACCAAATTTGTTACAAAGTACCTGTCAATCTTCAAACAATTGTAACCAAACTCTCTTCTTAACTGAATATTACTCTGATTTATGAAAGAAAAGCGAGCTATCCGAATACAAAATGGAAATTTAGGAGTCCCTTACTCTCCTTTTCTCTCTCTCTCTCACAATTTGATCAAACTCTTGATAAAACAAAAAAATAAACACACCTAGCTAATATAGACTCTCAACCCACTACTTTATTGACTGTACTTGCTCCTGAACATTGCACACACTTATCCTTAATTGATGACGTGTTGGTGTGACTCATTCTTCTGGATCCTTCTCCACCTGGACCTGATTAGTGACCTTAAATCCTTTTCTAGCTTGCTTGGCCTTGGGTCTTCTTCTGTATTGAAACAGGACTGGTGGATTCTCCCTTACGTAAGTCCCACACCTATCATGGACTTAGTGTGATAATCACATTCTATTTGATGTATTGCTTTTGTTGTTTTCTTTTTTATAGAAGTTGGTAGACAATCAAATGTGAGCAAAGACTAATTTGATGACAAATTAATTACTTGGCATGTTGAAATCTATTAAACGTTATTTTGATTTGTTTAATTATAGTATGAATTCTCATCCCGTTCCCGTTACCGATAATTTCCATTCCGAATTCCCATTTGTTCAATCCTAGATTCATCTGTAATCTATTATTTAAAAAACCTTTTTTGTCTTTAGTGCCTTGCCAAAATCATCTTATAATCCAAATACCTGGATTTCTAGGAATATGTATATGTAGAAAAATCACATCATAGTCGGACGTTGAAATCACCATTTTAAATATATAGTTACAAAGCTAAATGTTATGGGGCGGAAAATGAATCGACATCTCGATGTGAATGTGATAAGACCTTTTTATTTTTTAGTTGGGAAAGAACGGCGAAGTCCTTACAAACCGAACCGCCTAGTGAAGAATAAGAGGAGAGCAAAGCGCCAATGGCATGTGAAGCGCATGCGGAGCAGGCATCAAAGAATCAATCATTTCTCTGTGTATGAGCCAATTCGGTAAAATTTAAATAATGGAAATCATCAAAAGTTATCATAACACTACAAAAAAACATTAATAATTCTGAGAGGCATATCCGTTACTATTCCGTCGGAAAGGGCATATTCCGATGACATTCTGACGAATATAATCCGTTGGAATAACGTTGTCGGAATACCATATGCGTCAGAATTTCGTTGGAAAATTCTGACGGAATAAAGTCATCGGAACATTCTGACGGAATACTGATGGTAAATTTCCAACAAGATTCCGACGAATTTAACCGTTGTATATTTATTCCGACGATTCACGGCCGCCAGGAAGATTAGCCGACGAAATTCCGACGGACAATATATAAATAATAAAAAAAACATTTTTCAGAGTTGATCTATAAAATTAAATTAGAAAAAATGTTTATACAACTATTAATACTAATTTAAAACCATTAATACTAATTAAATTAAAATTAACTACACATTTAAAACCATTAATATTAATTTATAAAAAAAAAAACTACATATTGATACAACTACACATTTAAGAACTACAAATACAAATACTACTACATTATTACTAATTTTTATACAAATACAAATACTACTAAAAAATTGTCGGAAGAATCCTTAAACAAAAATAAGGATTGTTTAAATCGAATGGATGTTGATTATAAAATCACAAAAAGAGCCAAACTAGCTAATTATAAAGGTCTAAAACGCTTATATAAGCTTCACGTTCTCCACATGGTTTAGAAAGGAGTGAAACCAACCACACTCGTTAAACACTTCCATTCCTTGTATTTCAACTCTAACAATAGTGTTTCTCTTATTGAAGTAGAAAACGCAGAATTGGTCAGATATATAGTGATTCCAACCAACACAATCTCATTTGTACGTACAAATCACTCCAACAAAGTACAACTCTGTCTCTCCAACTACTTTCTTCCATAAAGGAGGCAGTACATGAATATGCTTCGACCATTCTTGTTTCTCGAGGTCTTCTTAAACCCACAGCTCAAGACTTTTATTTCTTCCATTGCATGAAAGACCAGTCACCAGAAGAATCTTCTCCCAACACAAGTGAGCCTAATTTACCGTTGTAGTTTATCAGAGTTGTTGTTCTATGAACTGCTCTGCTTAAATTTTCCATGACTTTAATAAAACGGAACTTCTCTAACCTAACATCAAAGCACACTATCATAGCAATCTTTTGAAACCTATTTACCTCCGCTTGATAATACAAAACACCATCGATGCAAACCTCATTATACATATAGGACTAAAATGTATGTGGAACTTTCAATCATTCTCCATGATGGTTTACTAGTTCCTAGTGTCAGAACTTGATGCTCCTCACCGATTGAATGATATCTTTCATATTTTGACGAGGTCATAGACAACACCTTGAATTGTTTCCTAATCGGATCCTACGCTACATAGCTCTTCAACCCACGCTCCCTCTTCGTTATCACTTTCGGTAAAGGTAACGATTGTCCCATGCTTGGGTTATATATCACAGACTCAAACACTGGATTTGTCCTTCCCTTTAAGAGGAAAATTATTGGGTTCACCCCTAGGATGAACTTCTCTTATTCACTTTTTTTAATTAACCAATTAAAATTATCCATGTAATTTTATTTAACAATTTAATTAAACCATTTAAAAAATCTAAAACTAAATTAATTGTGGAGACAATGCACTAATTATCTCCCTCACGTGTCTCTCTCTTTAATTTCCTTCGTTGCTTTTTAGTTTTATTTTAATATTGTCTTTTTTATGATTAATTTGCCATGTAATTTTTTTTTTTTTTTTTTGTCACGGGCACATCTCAATATCGACTAAGCAAATACATTATCTGTATCTGAACACCAATACGGAACGGAGGTGCTAATGAAGTTGAAAGTTGTATTTCGCGTACGAGCACTCCTTGCTAACAAATCCGCCCTCTTGTTGTTCTCCCGATGTCGGTAGATGAGTTCGAATTCTGGGAAAGATTCCCGGAGGATTGCCAAATCACGCAATTCTGGTTGGAAAGTTGGCCATTCGTGAGGAGACTCCACCATTTTCACTAAGTCTGTGGAATCTGTGATGAATGCAGAGCAATAACGTCTCTTCCGAATTAAGCACCGCATAGCCCACAGTAGACCGTGCAATTCCGTATGAAGGGGGGAAATACTTCGCCAGTTCCCCTGTAGACCTAGCAGGTCTGTCGTCCCATCCTGAAGCTGTAGTACCCATCCTACTCCACTCGTTCTATCCTCCCGTTTCCACGACCCATCCACAAAACATGTGAAAGTGGCCACCGACATGCTGCTGTCCATCTCATGTTGTGGATTGACCCCTTGTTCATTTGTATTCGCTTGAATCCATTCTCTTGATTCCTTTAGAGCATAAGTCAAAGTCTCAGACGGTACACGGGTGACCGTGTTGAAAACCTTGTCGTTCCGGGCCTTCCAAATATACCATAAGATCCAGGGAAAAGCCTGAGAGAGGGTGGATAGGCTATCAGCCTGAGGTAGTCGCCAGAAGAGAGTGTCGAAATTTGATCGTAAGCTCTCTGAGGGGAAATGTGGCACCTGAGTGGTAATTCCAGATCTAGTCCATGTCTCCAACGCCTGGGGACAAGTAAAAAGTGGATGATTAATAGTCTCAAGCGAACGCCACAGTGGGGACAAGCCGCCGAATCCCGGATATGTCGATGGTTGAGCCGCTCATTCACCGCCAACGCCCCTGATAAGCTTTGCCAAAGAAAATGGCGTAGCTTATTAGGAGCTGGTAGTTTCCAGACATGAGCCTTTAGGGGAACATCCGACGGTAGTTGTAAGGAAAACTGGGTTTCTGCATCAGGGAAGTTCCTAAGAAGTTCATACCCCGATTTCACTGTATACACTCCTGTCTTTGTATAGTGCCAAGAGAAGTTATCCTCTGGCATCTGTGAAGAAATTCGGAGACTGAGAATCCGCGACACATCGGTCGGATGAACATGGGCGTAGAGAGCCTGAGTATTCCAAGTCGAAGAGCGAGGGTTAAGAAGATCGACCACCCTAAGTAAAGGGTTGACTACCCCATGTCGGCTAACCGGGGGTCGTGGGTCCGAGTCTGGTATCCAGTTATCTGTCCAAACCGCTATTTGTCTTCCATTACCAATGATTCGCCGAACACCCTTAGAAATCAATGTTTGTGAGGTCCAGATGCTTCGCCAACCATAGGATGGCCGGTTAGGCTTACATGCATGGAAAGGGTGAACATTCCTGAAATATCGGCCTTTAAGGACCCGTGCAGCTAGAGAATTAGGAAATTGGTGTAAACGCCACATTTGTTTAGCCAAGAGGGCCTGATTAAAATCTTCAAAAGACTTAAATCCGATTCCGCCTTGCTTCTTGGGTAAACAAAGTTTCTTCCATCCTATCCAATGTAACCCTCGAGATTGAGGTTTAGATCTCCACCAAAACTGGGAAACCGCAGCAGCTAATTTCCTACATAGTCCTTTTGGGAGAAGGAAACAAGACATCACATAAGTTGGAATGGCTTGGGCCACTGATTTAATCATCACCTCTTTGCCTCCTTTTGACAAAAACTTGGCCGACCAGCCATTTATTCGACCATTCAGGCGATCCTGAACATATGCGAAAATTTGAGCTTTAGAACCTTGTAAACTTTCCGGGATTCCCAAGTACTTCCCAGTGCCTCCTTCACTCAAAATTCCTAGACGTTGGTGGATAGCCACCCTAGTCTCTGTGGGGACATCCTTCCCGAAGGTGATGGCAGATTTATCAAAATTTATCCGCTGGCCTGAAGCATTACCGTACTCTGAAAGGATCCTCAGAATGGTGTCACTTTGTTCCACATTTGCCCGACAAAAGAAAAGACTATCATCGGCAAACAATAAATGAGACACTGGTGGACTGGCGTACGCCACTTTGAGACCTGACAGGCAACCAGCTGATTCCGCTGCCTTGAGATTGGAGATCAAGACCTCGGTACAGAGTATAAATAAATATGGGGAAAGGGGATCCCCTTGGCGTAAACCCCTCGTAGGTGTTATAGAACCCCTGGGATTACCGTTGAGTAACAGATGGTAGGTGACAGAGTTCACGCATTGCATGATCCATGATATCCACGTTTCCGAGAACCCCATCTTCCGCATCAGGCTCTCCAAGAATCCCCACTCAACCCGATCGTAAGCCCTGGTCATATCAGTTTTGATCCCCATGTATTCCTTCCGACATTTATCCTTCGTAACTAGAGCATGGAAGACCTCTTGTGCGACAAGAATATTATCAGTAATTACTCTACCTGATATAAATGCCGACTGTGTTTCAGATATTAATTTAGGCAGGAGCCGCTTGAGACGTTGGCATAATACCTTGGAAATAATCTTGTAGCTAACATTACAGAGGCTAATAGGTCGAAATTCCTTCATTGCGCGAGGACGATCAGTCTTAGGAATGAGGCAGATGTTGACCTCATTCATACTTGATTCAATAACACCGGATGACATAATTTCTTGGACCATAGCGACCACCTTTGGGCCCAGAATATGCCAAAATTTTTGATAGAACAATGCCGTCATCCCATCTGGTCCTGGGGCCTTCTCAGGGTGAATTGAAAAAACAGCTGCCTTGACCTCTGATGCCGAAGGAGCCCGAGTAAGGACATCATTCATTGCCGGTGTAATCGTCGTTGGGATATGGCGCAGAGATGTCTCTAAGTCAGTGATCCCCTCCGAAGAGAAAATACTCCGTTGCCACCTGCTCGATCTCCGCATCTTTCTCCGTCCACACACCACTCGAGTTCAAAATGCCTATAATTCTGTTCCGTGCTCGCCGTTGCTTTGTCGAGGCATGGAAATACTGCGTGTTTTGATCGCCTGCAACAAGCCATAATACCCGGCTTTTTTGCTGCCAAAAAGTTCCTCATCGACTAGAGCAGTCCGTAATCTCTCTTGTGCATCTGAGACCTCCTCAAAAGAAGCCCCGTCATGACTCTGCAGTCTATCCAGTTCCTTTTTTAGGGTCTCAATAGCCTCACCACTATTCTGTTGATCAGCCTTTCGCCACCGAGAAATAAGCTTTCGCCATGTAATTTATTTAACAAACCAAAATAATTAATAATATTTAAATAAAATAATTAGATTAAATCATTAAAAATGGTTGTATATATGTATAATATTCATGCTCTTTTATTAGAGTTTATGCTCTCATATTAGGGTTTATTACCCCCTTCAAATCTACTAAATTATTTTAATAAAATGTTTTCAATTATTCAATTTTTTGCGTTCATATGTGAGGGTTTAGACTAACATCTTAGGGTTTAGTTTTTAATTAAATCCACTAAATTAGTCAAATAGAGTGTTTTAAATCATACAATATTGTACGTTCGTTTGTGAGGGTTTAGGCTTCCCTACTAGGGTTTAGTATCCCTTTGAATTTGCAATTTTAGTCAAATCGAGTGTTTAAAATCATACAATATTTCAAGTTCGTTTGTAAGGGTTTATGCTAACATATTAGTGTTTAATACTCCTAAGATTAATATTAGACCTTATTTAGATAGTATTTATTCACTCCCTCTTAATTAACCAATATTTATATAGATTGGTGGTCTCCACAATTAAATTTTGATTGGTTAATAAAAAGGGGGTGAATGAGACTCAAGAATTGTTCCCTCTAAGATATGCTCGTCTCTAAAATAGACCAAACCGTTGACATGACTTAATCTTTCATATGTATATTTAATAAGGATATTCATAAGATAACTAGGAGCCAAAGGCAACGAATTCTCATCATGAGTTTGAAGTTGAAGAGCCGGGAAAAAGGAAAACTCACTCAACCAATAGTGTTCTTCGCATGCTGTAACATCCCAAACTGAAATATGGACTTTCGGTAAGGGTGTCGATCGACACCAGGGAGCAGTGTCGATCGACACCAATGTTTTAGAATCGGTTCTTGGTTTGATTTTAATTGTGGTTTGGGCTCGGTTAGGGGCGTTAACCCTAGGGCTTAGTATAAAAGCCTTACGTGTTGTGTTGCAGCCGTTTTTGGAGAGAAAAGAAAAGGGTTTTGAGATTTAAAGAGAGAAAAGTGTGATTTTGTGTGTGGAGGTTGAGAGGAAAGTGGAGGCAGTTTCGGATGTTCTGGTAGGAAGGAAGAACGGACGATCGATTCAAGTCTGATCACCGTGATTTTTCGTAGGTATGTTCTTCTCTCTCTTAGCTAGCCATAGGAGAAAGCCGATTGCCTTTTGGACCTGTAGTTTCTGAGTTATGATCGTTTTCCGGTGAGCGGTCTGTGCAGTTTCGGGATTCGATCAGTCAACTTGGGAAGTGTTTTCCCGGCGTTTGGGAAGAAACCAGGAGGCGATCTTGATATCGTTGGAAAGCTCTCTCAATATAGTTTCCAGATTGGGTTTCCGATCTCATTTTGGAGGTAATCTCCGTTCTCTGCGTTGTTTTTAGTTCAGCGCATCGTTTCTGGTTTCGGGAAATCTAATTAGGGTTTGGGAAAAACCCTAGTTGTGTGTCCTAGGTGATAGTGGGAGCGTCTCTTGGAGTTTCCGTGAGAGTACAGAGACTGCGAGGCTACTGATCTCGTGTTCCTGTCCTTTCCTTCTCCGTCTTTCTCTTCGTTAAACCGAGGTGAGTGCGTGATCGCGGTTACGGGACTAGTTTGTTAGGAGATTGAGTGATTGATTTGTGATGATTATAATTGATATTCCTGTGTTTTTCGTGTGATATGTTGTGGCTTGGTCGTGATTGATCTTGTAGGAGGAAACGAATCGAGTCTGCGAGAGGATTTGACTCGGATTCGGTTTCTGCGAGAGGTGTCGATCGACACCTAGTGGTAGTGTTGATCGGTACCACTCTTTTTGATCGCAAGGTTTGGTTTGAAATTGGAGTGTCGATCGACACCCAGGAGGAGTGTCGATCGACACCACTTGATAAATTGTGAAAATTGCATATTTGTTGATTGTTGCATATCTGTTGAATGATGATTGTTTGCGTAGTAATTGACATGCTATTTCCCTATTATGATCGGTAGGCGGGATGACCGCTTTACTGAGTATTTGTGATAATACTCACGCAACTCCGTTTTTCCCTTTTGAGTTGCAGGTAAAGGAAAAGTTGAGATCGTGGAATCATGGCTGGGACGAGAGGATGATTAGGATCTCTAGATTATATGTTTTGGTATTACATTTGGTAGAACCTGGTTTAGGTTGTTAGTTTTATGAGTTTGAATTGTTGAATCCTGAATGGAGTTATTTGGTTATTTTAATTAAATTATTTTGATGGATTTAAATGATGTAATTGAGTTATGAATTTCTGCATTAGAATTGTTAGGTTTAAAAAAAAAAAAAAAGCATGGGTGTTTCACATGCGAACAGTAGCTTCAGTCAGTCACGAGATTTGGTCAATAACAACTCCGTGAAATTTGGTCGGAGAAGTATGGAGGTCCATAGCTTTTATATGCAATGACATCTAGCTATTGATTTCGACGGCAATCTCAAGAGTATCTCAAAAATTATATCGATTGGGATCGGTTATGAGTTTTCTCCATCGTTAAAAAATGGTCTGAACGGATTATTCATACTTAGTTGAGAGAAAGCCCAAAATTAGGGCCCAGAAGATTGGATGTATGGGTAACTTTGTATTATAAAGTGTGAGATAATATAGGTGATCGACGTAGCTGGAGGTGGAGGGGAATAGATCTTCAATAATGGTAAATGTTTCTTAACAAGTTTGTTCTTTGTGGTATTGTTCATATACAATTGGCAAGGGAAAGATAAATCTAGAATGAGAACAAGCAAAAGGAACCGGCGTCTGCGCTGAAGAAGTATTTTTCCTTCATATGCACTAAATAAGTAACAGTACCTCCACTTCAATGTAACTACTACCAATATAAAGATAACTTGTTCTCATTGGACCATTCATACTTAAAAGTTAAATCACATGGAACCGTCTAATCTTCTCTACCACCTTTTTGTTTAGGAAATGATCCAGTGCGTGTAAGGAATATTATGTTTTATTCCTTTCCTACTAGTGTGGTCATTAGTAAATCCATGTTTTCTTATGGGAGTGCTAATCTTAACTATTTTGGTAAAACAAATACAATGGCTAATGAGAAGTTTAATTCCTTTTATGTAAGTAAGGACAAGTGTTAGTCATAAAGAGATTAGTGGCATTACATATGAGTTGGTAGAATAAGTGGCTTAAGTCTAACCACATATCACCTTAGGCTTAACCATGATGGATGTGGCTAGAAATGTGCCACTACCATGAGTTGGTAACATAAGTGGCTCAAGTCTAACCACATGTCACCTTAGGTTTAACCATGATGGATGGTTAGGATTAAAGGATCTCAAGGAATTTGGTCCTCTTCCCACCTATAAATACAAGCCTCTAGCCCATCATATTGGCATCACAAGTTAAGTTCACAACACATAAAATTAAGAAAGGTTTATAGGCAAGAGAAGAGAAACTTAATATCCAAGCTTAAGTTAAAGGGGGATCCCATCACACCACCATCATTCACGAAGGAGGATCCGATCATTTCATTTCCGCAATGAATGGAGGTACTCCGATAATCCTCTTAATAAATTATAGCAATATTATGTAATTAATCAAATTGCTTAAAGATCTTAGGGATCATGTAAATTATTGTTGTGTGCATGTAAATAATCCATAAATTATCCACCATAAATTATTCTTTCATGTGGTATCAGAGTGATGTTGAAAGCATTAAATTAATTCATTAAGTATAATATGCTTTTGTTAATTATCTACAAATTAAGAAAGAATTCTAGATGATAAATGTGATTTAAGTTTTATGAGAATAAAAGGATTTTGTGGATTATGTTTATCACATATCCATAAATGATAATTAATAAAAGAAATCATATCTAATAGGTTTATGGAAGTGCTTAAGGTTTATGAGCAAGCTTCTGGACAAAAAATTAATTATCAGAAATATGCTTTCACATTTGGCAAAGGTATTACTCCTATTCAACAAAATGTGATTAAGCAGATTACTCACATCAAAAAAACTGGAGGTTTTGGAAAGTATTTAGGGCTTCCGGAGCATATAGGTAGGAAAAGATATGATACCTTTTCTTATTTGGAGCAAAGGGTTTAGAATAAGGTGAATAGTTGGTATACCAAGCTGCTGTTCCAAGCTAGAAAGGAAGTTCTCATTAAGACAGTAGCTCAATCAATTCATACCTATGTGATGTCGTGTTTCATGATGCCAATAAGGATGCTCAATAAAATGACATAAACTCTCAGGAACTATAGGTGGTCATCAAATCTGAATCATAGAAAGATTCCTTGGGTAGCTTGGAGTAAAATCACGGAGTCAAAAGATCACGGAGGTCTGGGAATTAGAGATTTCAAGGATTTCAATTTGGCTTCAGTGGCTAAGCAGGGGTGGAGGATTATGAGGTATCCGCAGTCACTGTTAGCTCAAGTGTATAAAGCTAAGTATTTTAGGAAAATAAGCTTTCTTGAGGCTCAGATTCAAACTACGCATGGAAAAGTATAATTAAGGCCCAGCCATTGCTAAGAAGAGGATTGAGATGGGTAGTAGGCAATGGGAACAAGATCAATGTTTGGAATGACCAATGGATACCTACTGAGCCATTGAGACTAGTCACTAGGCCAGATAAATTCAATAAACCTGATCTTAAGGTTTCTCAGTTGATAGAACCTGTAGCCAGAACGTGGGATGTACAAAAGCTTCAGGAGAATGTTGTTGAGAGGGATATTGCTCTTATAACAAGAATCAGACCTAGTCTTACCAATGCTCAGGACAGACTAGTCTGGATATTTTCAAAAACAGGAGATTATACGGTAAGGACTGGGTACCATATTCAACACTCAATTTCGGAGATGAATACTCCAAATTCTATACAAGCTATTCCAGGAACAACTTCAGATAATACAAGTGGATTTGATATGAGGAGAGTGTATAGAGCTATCGAGAGTTTGAATGCCCCACCAAAGGTTAAAAACTTCTGGTGGAGAGTGTCACGCAGTAGTTTGCCTGTGGCGAATTCTTTACAGAGAAGAGGATGTAAAATTAATCCCATGTGTATTTAATGTGGAGAAAAAGAAGAGACATTAAATCATATGCTTTTTCAGTGCAGGGTTGCAAAGGAAGTTTGGAAAATGGCTCCTATATCTCCATATCCAGGTAACCTTATGCATGCAGATTGAGTGATACATAACATGTCACAATTGCTTTTTTTAGACATTGGACAAAAGAGAAAGGAGAGTGAGCATTCTTTATTGGTTGGATGTTATGGAAAATGAGGAACAGTCTTCTATTTGAAAGTAAGGGAACATTCATTCCTCAAGTTATTAGTAAAGCATTGATGGAGTATAAGCTATGGGAGGAAGCAAAAAGCTGGAATTATCAAGCAGAGGAGCCCATTAAATCCACAAGGCAACCTGTTCTTCAGAATTTTCAGGAGGTTCTTCAATATGGTAATGCCTATTGCTGTCTAGTTGATGCTTCTTGGAAAAATAATAAGGAGAATATAGGCATTGCTTGGTCTCTTTACACCAAGGAGGGATGCATAGTTCTTAGGGGTAAAGCATCTGCAATTCCAACTGAAACCCCATTGGAAGCTGAAGCCACGGCACTGCTAATGGCGGTTAAAGAGGTTAGTAAGTTTAATTATGATAATGTGATGTTTGTGGGAGACTGTCAGACATTGATTCGAAACATCAATCAATTAATCACAACAAAGAAGAAACAAGAATGGTGTTTGCTGGAGATAGCCATGGTTGTTAAGGACACTACAAGAAAACAGGTCGTTAGTGACTCGAATTACCGAGTGGCAAATTAGTCACAAAGATTTGCGACTCATTTGTGACTCTTTTGTGACTAAAGCGTGACTCTTTTTGACGGAGTCACAAATGAGTCGCTCATTTGCGACTCCATCCCGTAGTCGTTAACCAGTCACAAATTTGCGACTAATCTGCGACAACGATTGGTATATTTTGGTAGAGTCGCATAAGAGTCACAAATTTACGACTCCGTAGCGACTAACATTAGAGTCACAAATTAGCGACTCCTTAGTGACACATAACGGAGTCACAAATTAGCCACCTGTAATTGAGTCGCAAAAGAGTCATTAATTAGCCACTACTTTGCAACGTTTCAGGGTTTCGCGTATTAGTAACAAAGGAGTCGCAAATTAGCCACTCTGTTGCGACTCATTACCCACTACATGTATGTTTTTGGGAAATTAAACACCATAATGTAAATATATATAAGTTAATTTTGTATTTACATCTTATTCAAGTAATAAGTGTGTAGTAAATACACAGTAGAAGTAAAAAAAGAGTTTCCTAAAATTTTGCATCACAAATGGTTTCTTTATCAACATCAAAACCTATATAACTAAACTCTTCCATTTCATTTTTTTAAAAATTATTCTACATTTTTTATTACTAGTGTTTAAATGAATAAAAACAAACAAATAATGAAGAAATACATTGGAAATTGATTGGAAAGGTATATGGTTTTTGTGGTTGATCCAAATTTTTAGGGTTTAGGGTATAGGCTTGTATTTGAGTCGCAAATTAGTCGCACATTAGTCACAAATTAGTGACTACTTAGCCACTACTTTGCGACACTGTACGTAATGTGGGTCAGTGTACGAAGTGTACGAATTGTGGGCCAATGTACGAAAAGTGTAGTCACAAAACAGTCACCCAATTGCGACTATATTGCTACTGATTTGTGACTAATATATGTGATTTTTTAAAAAATTCATCAAAAACTTTTTGAACTTTAATTTATCTAATATTTGTATCTTACATAACTATTGTCTTTGTATTACATATATGGTTGTTAGATAATGATTTGTTGAAGTGTATAATTTTTCAAAACTTCAACTATAATTATTTTCTAAACCTTAAACTCAAAAGCCCCAAACCCTCTTAAACTAAACCTCGTATTTAAATGAATAAAACCAAACAAATAATGAAGAAATACATTGGAAATTGATTGGAAAGGAATATGGTTTTTGTGGTTGATCCAAATTTTTAGGGTTTAGGGTATAGACTTGTGACTGAGTCGCAAATTAGTCACAAATTAGTCGCAAATTAGTGACTCGTTACCCACGAGTCGTAAAACAGTCACCAAATTGCGACTACATTGCTACTGATTTGTGACTAATCAGTATGATTTTCAAAAATTCATCAAAAAAATATTAGAAATAGATTAAGTTTAAGTTTCTACATAGATTCAATTACTAGTTACATTAATATATATATGTATCCAAGTAATTTGGTTTCATTAAAGATATTGTCAAAATAAGTTTTCTTAAAGTTTACATCTTACATAACATATCTTAAGTAATGTTACTTGTTCTTTCATTCAAATATTTGTTCAAATGTTTTTAAAAATTGGAATTCAAAAGATTATCACTAATTTAGTCTAAATAATCAAATTTTCTATAACATATATACAATAAACACTAATTTAAAGGCATATAGTTCAACTAATTTGTTTAAAATATTTAGGGTTTAGGGTTTCATTTGTGACTCCAACAAAGTGTAACAAATTAGTAGCAAATATGTGACTACTTTGCCACTTAAATTTATGGATTCGAAAAATTTTAAAATTTTCACCCAAATAATTTCCCTCTAAACCCCAAATTTTTTTCCCTCCAACACCTAAAATCTGTAAGCCCAAATATATTTTCCCTCTAAAGCCCCATTTACTCCTACATATAAAAAAATCACTAAGTTATTTTCATTCTATTCCTAAATTTTGTGTCGGCAAAACACAAACTTCTCAGATCCACAAATCCAAAAACTTATTCTCTCTCAACATCGAGACTTAGGCGATTCTTCACTTTTCTCCTTCAATCTTCTTCAATCTTCATCTCTTTCCCTCACTGGTCTCTCTCTCTTTCGATTCGTTGGCCGAGAGATTCAGATCCTATCACTCTTTCAAAACCCACTCGATTCTCACCCTAATAGAAAACCCTAATCCCTCGTTCTAGTAGGTAGATATGTGGTCGGTGGTTCAGGACCGAATCGCGCCGGTGGTTATGGAGGTAACACAGCCTCCTCCTCCACAGAACCCACAAACTCGAGAAAGCTCTCGGCAACCAGTTCCCTGAAGGAGAACGATACTTCGGATTCGAGAATTTTGGTAACACTTGTTACTGCAACAGCGTTTTGCAGGTCCAATTTCTCTCTATATATCCTATCCCTTGTGGTTTAGTGCTCGTGGATTCCTCAATCTCGAATTCGATGTGTACGAATCGGTTTTTCCTTTGAAGATTTCTTATGGGTTTGTTGGATTAGTGATGTTTATTCGAAAATATGGAAGATTTCTTCTGGGTTTGTTTGACCTCATCAAAATTCGTTTTAAAAGGTTAACAATTGATTTGGGTTCATTGCGATTGTTCATGATTGGCTCTTTTGAATTGGAGTTTAAAACTAGAGGTTGTATTATACTCAAATATGTTACACGTTTGTAAATTCTTTGAATATATGATTGAGAAGGTGTAAACAAATGTTTCAATTGATGCAAGGGTGCTGAGTTGATGGGGAAATACGGAGTTAATGTGCCAAAAAGAGTCGCTGTTTCTTCCTTGGATGAAGTTAAGAAGGCAATCCAAGACGTTTTCCCTAATGAAAGCGAGGTAATTATCTACATAGCTTTTTTTTTAGAATCAAGATTGTAGTTTACTCTATTAATAGTTGCCTTATGAAAGAGTACTCTTTTTGTGTTGTAGTTGGTCGTTAAGAGCCAGATTTTGGCTGGTGGAAGAGGTCTTGGAACATTCAAGAGTGGTCTTAAGGGTGGTGTTCACATTGTTAAACGTGATGAGGTTGAAGATATTGCTGGTATTGTGCAGGGTTTTTCGATTTATGGCCTTCTTCAAGTGCTGAACTCTTCTTTTTTTGTTGTTTTCTCAGAGTCTATTGATCCAATTCAGACTTTTATTGTTTGTAGGAAAGATGCTAGGACAAGTACTCGTCACTAAGCAAACTGGTGCTCAAGGCAAAGTAGTTAGCAAGGTTTGTTATTTATGATTCATGAAGCTTTGTGGTTGTTTTAGCAATTGTATATATTCGTGGTTCTGCTTTCCTGTTAACTTATCTGTATCTTGATTTTGAGCAGGTTTACTTGTGTGAGAAATTGTCACTTGTCAATGAGATGTACTTTTCCATAATTCTGGACCGTAAATCTGCTGGACCGGTATGCTACTCAAATAATAAGTTGCTATCCGTTTTTGTCTACTTTGAGTCATGATGTTGGTCACACCTGCCAGCGATATCTATAACGCTTTCTTTGCTTATTCCAGTTGATAATTGCCTGCAAAAAGGGTGGTACCAGCATTGAAGATCTTGCTGAGAAGTTCCCTGACATGATTATTAAGGTTGTGACTGCTTGTTTCGTATTTGATCACTAACTATAAATATCTGTCTGAGATCATTGCATCATGCCTTTGTTGTATAGCTGTGTAGGTGAACCTTTTTGACCCTCATTTCATGGTTTTTCTGTAGGTACCGATTGATGTATTTGCAGGAATTACTGATGAAGATGCTGCCAAGGTTGTGGATGGTCTAGCTCCCAAAGCTGCTGACAACAGCCCCATTACCCGAAGGACAAACTTGAGTGTTTGAGTTTCTTCTCTATGTAACTCTCTTTTGAACAAACTTGATATGTAACTCTTTTTTGGTACTCTTATCTTGTTTTGTCAAGCTTTAGCTTGATTACTACATTGGTTTGTTTTAATTTAAGTCTTTTTCTTCTTCTATTTTAGCTTCTCAAAACAAACATTTAGATTCAAATTAGTAACAATTTGGTACCAAATCAGTAGCAAAGAATTGACTAAACAAGTGACATTTGGTGGCTAATAAGTGACACCATAGAAACTAATTTGTGACCAACTTATATTTTCATAGAGTGATAAAATAGTGGCTATTGCGTCGCTAATTAGCCACTACCTATATTAGTTTCTCATTAGTCACAAATTTGCGACTACGTTTAACAGTCACATATTAGTCGCTGATTAGCGACCCAAAATGATCGTCATAGATGAGTCGCTAATTAGCGACTCATTTGCGACTCGAAAAATTAGCGACTCGACTATTGTCACTCCATTTTTCGAGTCGCTAATTAGTCGCAAATGGCTCAATTGTGACTCTTTCCGGAGTGACTAACGACCTGTTTTCTTGTAGTGGGATATACTTTCCATTGCAAAAAGAAGTAAGGATTGGTCGTTTGCTCAGGTTAATCCGAATGTTGTTGAGGAAGTTGATCAAATGGCCAAACTAGCTAGAGAAAGAAATCTTCCTTGTATTATCTCTTTTGAAACCTTGTAATCTTAAATGTTTTATCTAATGAAATAATGTTTGCAGTCAAAAAAAAAATGATAATTAATAAAAGAAAAATTATTTTTCTTTATAACATGCAAATGAATGGAGAATTTAGAAACCACCACAGTGGCTTTATTCTAGTATAATTTACATATTATTTTGATATATTTATGTATTAAATAGTTACCCACATGTAAACTATAACCATGAAATATGATCAAATCACTAATGGAGTTTTGTATATGTGTAGTCAAAGGATATCCACAGATAACTTTGTCTAAATAATTCAATACATTGCTCAATAATTGATCCTAAATTATATGAATTATATGAGATTATGGTGACTACCCACAGGAGCACCATTATTTCTTATCATATAAAAGTAAATTATGTATGTGTTATAAAAGTTAAGAAGCCTAATTAAAAACTTGTCGTATCTATGAAAATATTGCAGCATCTTTTCCTGCTAATATGTCATCTATGGTCTCGTCTGTTCCAATTCTTACGGGAACCAACTTCTCAGAATGGAAAGAGAAAGTTGATTTCACATTAGGAGTACTGGACTTGGATATGGCACTTCGTGAAGAGGAGCCAAATCCAATAATTGATAACAATATTGATGAAGAATATCTTCTCTCTAGCTTGGGAGAAAGCGAACAGATTGAGGATTATGTTCTTTAGGATGACAATAGCTAGCAACATTAAATCTTCCCTACCAACTCTAGATAAAGCTAAGGCTTATCTAACAGCTATAAAAGAACGATTTAAGACTGCAGACAAATCCATGCTGGGAAACTTATGGCATATCTTACAACCATGAAGTATGATGGCACAAGGTCTATGCATGAACATTGCATTGAAATGACCAACCTTACGGCTAAGCTGAAGAATTTAGGAATGAGTGTGGACGATTCATTTCTTGTCCAGTTTATCCTAAATTCTCTGTCCCCTCAGTATGGACCATTCCAAATTAATTACAATGTCATTGATGAAAGATAGACATCAAATGAATTGGCTAATAAATTGGTACAAGAGGAGGCTAGACTTGGCCGTGAAGGCATTAAAGTTGCTCATTATGTTCAAGAAGCTGGATCCAAAGTTGGGAACAAGCAAAAAGGTAACCGCAAAAGAGCATCATCTCAAATGAATAGCTCAAACCAAGCTCATAAGAAGAAAAAGGCAAAGAAAGATGACATATGCAACTTTTGCAAAAAGTTTGGTAACTTTCAGAAAGATTGCGCTAAAAGAAAAGAGTGGTTCGAAAAGAAAGGTAACCTTATCGGTTCGTAAGTTTTTTCGAATCAAATCTTACTGATGTGTCTTCTAAAACTTGGTGGATAAATAGCGGTGCTAATGTGCATGTATCCAATTCTTTGCAGGGATTCCTTACGACCTAAACCATAAAGCCAAGTGAAAATTACTTATTGATGGGAAATCGAGACAAAGCACAAGTTGAAGCTGTTGGCACTTATCGTCTCATTTTGGATAGTGGATTTTGTTTGGATTTATTTCAAACTCTTTATGTTCCGTCTATTTCTCGTAATTTAGTTTCATTAAGCAAACTTGATGTAGCTGGTTTTCATTCAACTCAAGAAGATGGATGTTTTAATTTATTTCTAAACTCTAATCGAATTGGTTTAAGAATATTAATTGATGGCCTTTACATGTTAAAATTGGCTGATCAAAATTATAATATACATCTCAACCTACATGCTAAAAGTGGTCTTAAAAGTAAAACATATGCTAAAGATTTTTATTTCTTGTGGCATAAAAGCCTGGGACATATTTCCAGTGAAAGAATTATAAGATTGGTAAAAGATGGATTCATTCCAAATCTTGATTTTACTAATTGTAAAGAGTGTATAGATTGCGCTAAGGGAAAGCAAACTAAACACACTAAGAAAGGAGCCACAAGAAGTACACAACTTCTTGAAATCATACATACAGATATTTGTGGACCTTTTGACGTTCCATGTTTTGGAGGTGAAAAGTATTTTATTACCTTTATTGACGATTATTCACGTTATTGTTATCTCTATCTATTGCATGAAAAGTCTCAAGCTGTAGATGCTGTACAAGCATTTATTATTGAAGTGGAGAGACAATTAGATAGAAAAGTGAAAATTATAAGGTCATATAGAGGTGGTGAATTGTATGGCAGGTATGATGAAACAAGACAACATCATGGACCGTTTGCCAAACTTCTCCAGAAATTAGGAATAGTTGCACAATACAAAACGGCTGAATCTCCAGAGCAAAATGGTGTAGCTGAAAGGCGTAACCGTACGTATATGGGAATGGTTAGATCCATGATGAGTTATGCTAACTTACCTATATCCTTGTGGATGGATGCATTACGTACTGTAGTATATATCTTGAATAGAGTTCCGAGCAAAGCAGTTCCAAATACTCCTTTTGAACTGTGGAAAGGCTGGAAACCTAGTTTGGCAAACCTCCATACTTGGGGATGTCCAGCTGAAGCAAGAATATACAATCCACATGAAAAGAAATTAGATTTCAGAACGATCAGTGGTTTCTTTATAGGCTACCCTGAGAAATCTAAATGATATAGATTTTATTGTCCAACCCATAGTACAAGAATAGTAGAAACCAATATTGCCTGAATTTATGAGAATGGTGAAATTAGTGGGAGTGATAAAGTTCAAGATGTGATCATTCAGGAAATAAGGATTAATGTCCCATTACCCTCTATTCCGAATGTTGTTGGGAATCCTCTAGTTGTTGAACTGTTAAACAACGAGGAAACACCAATGAATGATCATCCACTCCATGAAAAAAATATCCCCAATAATGATAATACATTTGAAACACAAGAGGAATCATCATTAAGAAGATCAACTCGTCCGAGGAGATCTGCTATTTCCGATGATTACATAATTTATCAAGTGGAATCTGGAATCAATGGCTAAGAATGAAGTTTGGGATATTGTTCAGTTACCTAAAAGACACAAAGCAATCGGGTGTAAATGGGTCTTTAAGACCAAACTCGACTTTAATGGCAATACTGAACGATATAAAGCTAGACTTGTAGCTAAATAATTTAATCAGAAAGAAGGAATCGATTATATTGAGACTTTCTCACATTAGTCTAGGAAAGACTCTTTAAGAATTATCATGACATTAATAGCTCATTATGATCTCGAGTTACATCAAATGGATGTGAAGACTGCCTTTCTTAATGGTGACTTGCAAGAAGAAGTCTATATGCGTCAACTTGAAGGCTTCATCATCGAAGCTTAGGAAGACATGGTCTGCAAATTAAACAAATCAATATATGGAGTAAAACAAGCTTTGAGGCAATGGTATCTAAGTTTGATGAAACCATTACGAAAATCGGTTTCAAAGAAAACATAGTAGATTTATGTATATACCTAAAGATCAGTGGGAGTAAGTTCATATTTTTGATATTGTATGTTGATGATATCTTACTGGCAAGCACTGATCTTGGTCTATTACATGAGACAAAGAAATACCTCTCTAAGAACTTTGAAATGAAAGATATGGGTGAGGCATCCTATGTGATAGGAATTGAAATATTCTGTGATAGATCACTTGGAATCTTAGAATTGTCTCAGAAAGCATATATTGATAAAATTCTTGAGAGATTTGGCATGATGATGTGTTCTTCTAGCATTGTTCCTATGCAGAAAGGTGACAAGCTTGACCTTTCGCAATGTCCGCCGAATGAAATGGAACGTAATGAAATGCAAAAATATCATTATGCATCTCTGGTGGGAAGTTTGATGTATGCACAAGTATGCACAAGACCTGGTATCAGCCACGCAGTTGGCATGTTGGGTAGATTTCAGAGTAAGCCAGGACGCGCTCATTGGAAAGCTGCAAAGAAAGTATTGAGATACCTAAAGGGAACAAGAAACTATATGCTCACATATAGGAAATCAACACATCCACATATGGTTGGATTTTCAGACTCGGATTTTGGTGGGTGCCATGACTCTAGGCACTGTACTCTTGGCTATGTGTATCTCCTTAATGGAGGTGCCATATCATGGAAAAGCTAGAAGTCACAGTTGATTTACACATCAACTATGGAAGCTGAGTATGTGGCATGTTATGAGGCTTCTATTCAGGGAACATGGTTGCGAAATTTTGTCTCTGATGTTGGGGCTCTGAGTTTTGTTGACAAGTCCTTAACTCTTTAATGTGACAATCAAGCTGCAATCTTCTTCTCTAAGCATCACAGGATATCAAAAGGACCCAAGCATATGGACCTTAAATATCTATCACTGAAACAAGATGTTAAAAGAGAAAAGTTTGTCATTGAACACATAGGCACTGAAGATATGGTTGCAGACATATTTACGAAAGCATTACCTCCAAAGACCTTTCAAAGGCATGCTGAAAGTATGGGTCTTGAGGATAGCTCTTAATAGTAATGTCTGTTTATGATTAGCCTATATTTGACATTTATTTTGAGCTCTTGTATGACTTTTACATCTTTATCTATTCTGATATTAATGTGCGCATTTATGATTAATGTTAACTTTAATTATAACAGAATCGTCTTTATTTAAAGACATAAAAGAGACCATTAAGATGACTTCTACTTATGTTTATGGTCTAGCTATAACGGTAGTCAATGTAGTAGTACATGGAAGGGATCATGTTGCAAAATAAGGTGTGACCGCCATGACTCTCGTTGATTACTTGATTAGCCAAGACATTTATGAACACCAAATAAAGATAAAGGATTAGCATATTATGCCGGCCTTATGATTCCTGAAAGAAGAAAAACTTATGAAATGGATTTAAGTAATGACCAAGTGGGAGAATGTAAGGAATATTATGTTTTATTCCTTTCCTATTAGTGTGGTCATTAGTAAATCCATGTTTTCTTATGGGAGTGCTAATCTTAATTATTTTGGTAAAACAAATACAATGGATAATGAGAAGTTTAATTCCTTTTATGTAAGTAAGGACAAGTGTTAGTCATAAAGAGAATAGTGGCATTACACATGACTTGGTAGAATAAGTGGCTTAAGTCTAACCACATATCACCTTAGGCTTAACCATGATGGATGTGGCTAGAAATGTGCCACAACCATGAGTTGGTAACATAAGTGGCTTAAGTCTAACCACATGTCACCTTAGTTTTAACCATGATGGATGGTTAGGATTAAAGGATCTCAAGGAATTTGGTCCTCTTCCCACCTATAAATACAAGCCTCTAGCCCATCATATTGGCATCACAAGTTAAGTTCACAACACATAAAATTTAGAAAGGTTAATAGGCAAGGGAAGAGAAACTTAATATCCAAGCTTAAGTTCAAGGAGGATCCCATCACACCACCATCATTCACGAAGGAGGCTCCGATCATTTCATTTCCGCAATGAATGGAGGTACTCCGATAATTCTCTTAATAAATTATGGCAATATTATGTAATTAATCTAATTGCTTAAAGATCTTAGGGATCATGTAAATTATTGTTGTGTGCATGTAAATAAATTTAGATGCACCATAAATTATTCTTTCAGTGCGGACTCATGTTAGTATGGAATGCCACGGTCTCACTATCCATACTAAAGGAGCTACAAATTGATATGCATTTATACAAAAATGAGACTTAACACCACGTTTTATGTGGGTCACACTTGGACAGCTTCCAAACTTATGATCGTACAAACGTTATCTTACCTTAGGTTTCTTAGTGATGTGGGTGTAAGTTTTACCTTAATTAAAAAAAATCTAGACTGCAAGTGCACAGTCAATCAATAGTAATACTTAGGGATCGAATCCACAGAGATTGATGGTAACACTATAGGTTTGCGGGAAAACAAGCTAAGACAAATAAGGTGGTTTTGGTTGTGAATGATTCAAATTCGGTAACTTTAACTTTGACAATCAATAAGGACAAAGGCTAGGTTAGAGAAATCTCAGGGTTCACATGCCAATTTCATGTCCGTTCATCTTCTTATCCACTGCAACCTTTCGAATCCAATCTTTTCATCATCAATCCGATCGTATACAAGTCCAAAACCTACGAAGTGTGTTCCTTGGGCATAGATCATAACGAGGAGTCTATCATTGTGGGAACTTGAAGTAAGATGCTCTTATAGATTGACACAATTAAAGAAGCGAAGAAGTTTGTATGAGTAGTTCTCGGATTTTGGTGTCAGAGTATGAAGTTGACTGACTCGGTCCAAAACCATCTGGATGTGGGTCATTTTTCTAAAAAGCAGAATAATATTTTTGGTAAAGATGATTGTGAAATTAAGGAGAAAGTATCGAGTAGTCGCATCGAAGATCTCTGGTAATAGAAATAAGATGTAAATGAGAAAGACAAATAAAAGAGTTGTGAATATAATCGCGAGGGGAAAGAGAGAGATAAGAGGAATGAACCAACAGTAGAGTAAGGGTAATGAGTAAGGGTAATGTGGGAATATTAAAAAGACATCAAAAAAATATGTCTAAATTTCAGTTTCCAATTAATATAAAAAAGATAAATACTACTAAACATCAAGAAAACAAAATTCAAGATTAGTTCCTATTACTTTTGGGAACAGGAGATTCAAAAGTTCTTAATACTACTGGGAGAAGGAAATTAGTTGTTGCCTCTATATAAATAGTTCATCCCCGCATCTTCTTCCGACACAAATAAGAAAAAGCAATCCATAACTTTTTAGGTTAAAACAAAGTTCTTTGAGTGTTCCAACGACACCAAATTTAGTTTCTTCTCCTTCCATCCATGTTCTTCCACGTTTGCATTCTTAATTTTATAAATTTTAATTTAATTATCACCAAGTTACTAAATCATAATTATGTTAAATCAATTTTTTTTATTTGATTTTGTTATGTAAAGCGCTTTGAAAATTAATTATCGAGGTACATAATTTTATATTGGAAAATTTACATTTTATAAAATAATGAGCCCTTAATTTATTGGTGACATGTTTAACAAAAAGGCAAAACTTTGAACTTTCAAATGCTACAAATAAAAAAATTTGAGCTCCAACAGTTGACTTTGATTGAGATAGAGAAGGTAAAGCAACAACACGAACGCTCACTAATTGAGTTTAAAGATGCCGCAACCACATATGTTACATATTTAATTTTCTATACACATAATTACGGGTATAATTAAGCATTTATGGTAAATTAGTTTTTTCTTTGTTTTTTTTTTGGTCGTGAACAGGGAGAAAATGTCCCCCCTGATTTATTTGTAATAATTTGAAAACTTACAAACGGATCTGACGCGAGATTGAAAATCCACCAGCATCCTCTAACAAAATTAAATCAACAATGTCAGGAACAACTTCAAATAAATGAAAACCCAATGGTAAAGAAAACGCATAGTTGGCTAACCCATCTGCAAGACGGTTGACTTCCCTATACACGTTTGAAATACGGACTATCCAGTCACTTGAAATAAAGCCATGACACAAGCGTACCAGGAATGACAGCGGATGCGACTCACTTATTTTCGTCTTAAGAAACCCCACCACCAGCTATGAATCAACCTCAATCTCCAAACGTGTAATCCTACACTCCCAAGCAATACAAAGACCATAATACACTCCCCATAATTCCGCTACCAATATTAAGAGCAAAACCCCCACACCATTCTCCTCCACCATCTCTTAAAACTCCTCCGGCCGATGCTAAACCAGGATTTCCTCTCGAAGCTCCATCGGTATTGAGTTTCATCCAACCTTTCAAGGGTCGTTGCCACGCGATCAACCGTTCAACTCGTACCCCTCCCTGCCGTGTCTGGTCATTCACTTTCGAATGCACCATAGAAACCTCATTCGCCAACTCCTTAAAGAATCGACCCCAATCCCGACACTTACCTTGCACACCAAAAATATTACCGCAATTATAGTAAAATTAGTTTTCATGAATGCTCCACTTTCTTACAATTATATTTTTGAATTCGTATATGTAAACGTCTCGCTTTTTTTTTAGTCAAAGTCTGAATATTTCATTAATCGGAAGTTGGGAGGTCACTGGTGATAACCGGGTTTCGGTAAAGAGTTAATTTTGCTAAACTATCTGCTACATGGTTATGGTTTCTGCTAATGAACACAAATAAAGGCCATACTAGATTTAGAGCCAGATTGTGGATATCGTGCAGAATTCCGAAGATTTCTAGGTGATTGTTCCTCGAATTGATGATTTGGATTAGCTGTTTCGAGTCCGATGCGAATTGTACGTTGCGGAGGTTTCGATTAGACGCTTGAATCATTACCTCTCTGATTGTGATGGCCTCCGCCATTACAGGACTTGAGATAGGGTCAAAGCAGGTAGATCCTTTGACGATTGGCGTGTCGTCGGAGCTACAAATGGTCTATCATATTCCTACTTCTCGGGCGTTAGATCGCCAAGCAGCATCTGAATAGCATCGCCATTCAATTGGTAAGTGTGGTTGCTCCTCTGTGTGCGTCTCTGCTACCGTCGCGTATGCCTCTTGGGCTCCAAGCCATTCCTTGGCATCAGAGATCACTTTCACCATTGTTTCTTTTTCGAAAAAAGTTATGTTGTTGAAATTTTGTTGTTCA
The DNA here is from genome assembly GCA_963576765.1 of Draba incana. Lineage (NCBI taxonomy): Eukaryota > Viridiplantae > Streptophyta > Magnoliopsida > Brassicales > Brassicaceae > Draba > Draba incana. Next base: position 22,136,586 of record OY755208.1, read on the forward strand.
GGGAGAGCCATAAGGACCATAGAATCCAAGGGGCCAGAGGTCATGCGGTTATGTCTGTTGGTGGGAGACACTAGATCTGATTTAAAATTTTTAAACCTCTAACTAATTAAAAAAATTAGCAAGTCAAAATATATATTAAACTCATAGATTGAAAGTGATTAGAAAAACTTGGTCTCATTGTTGTTGAAAAAATTTAAGTTATTTGGATTTTGGTGTTTTTTTCCTTAAGTATATATTTTTTTTTTATCGCAACTAAGATTTTGTCATACCCATGGTGGCAGATTATTTCATCATACACGCAAATTTTGCCGATCAATCGGAATGAATTCGCCGCCTGCAAGCTAGCTCTAGGTTAACAACACAACAGTGTTTTCAACAGAAAAAAAAAAAACAACTATACGAAAAGGTTGACAAGAAAAAAAAAAACACATACGAAGAGATTTCTTTTTTTAGTGTTTTGTGGTTCTGAAAAATTTAATAAATTTTAATCAAATGTATAAATAATAGGATTATATAAGTATTCCAAACTTATAACAAAAAAGTTTAAATTCACAAAGATATGGAATAACATGTCCGTTTTAGCTAATTTCCATTTATAATTATAACTAGGTGACTTCCCGCACCGTGTGCGGATATAAACATTATTTCGTAACTAAACTATTTCGAGGCTTTTATTACACTAATAGCCACTCTAACTAAATTATAGTGACTCTTAAAGCATCTCCAACATAATACCAAATCTCATTTTTGTGTAAAACTTTAACCATCCCAACATAATTTTTTACATTATTTTTTTGTTATAAAACTAACTTTATACTATTTTTGGTGCTGTATTTTTTTTATTTACATATTGATTATTGAAACTTTTTCTTGTTCCTTTTTTTTTTCTTCTTCACCGTCTTCAACTTCTCTATTTTTTTTTCTTTCCAATTTTTCTTTGTTTTCTCTTCTAATTGAGTTCGAGTTCAGTAGATTTAAGTTGCACACAATTATTCCAAAACCATCGATCAAATAAACTAAATTCCATGTGTTTATTTGGCTTAATGTACTTTGTTTTGCAGTAAACCAATTTGAATTTTGAATCACATTTATATCTAAGTGATTTTGAACAAACTTAAAGATTTGGTTGTTGAATATTCTGAACTGTTGAATATTTACTTATAAATTCAATTTTCGAATTATCAATATAATTTTGTAAATTTGTGATAATTAAATTGAGATAAATTTTTGATAAAAGATTGACTTCAAATATTTGCCATGTCATATTTTTTTTGAAACCATGTCACCATTCCATGTTATAGTTTTTGGTTGTTAAATCCAATGAAATTATAACAACTAAGCTTTTTTACTAATTGGAATTTGCTTTTAATAGTAAGAGGATTATAATTACTTATGATATATGGAAATAACTATACAAAGATCTAGAATGATTGAAAATATATATATTATAAAGATACACTAAATATTATATATGTGTAGGTAGTTTCAATTAGGTTGTACATCTTGGAAAAAAAAGACCCTAACAAATTTCATCCTATTGCTTGTTCTCTTGCTCCGCCGCGGTTATCTTTCTCCGACGTCCACATCGCTCAACATGGCTGCCGCAGAAGGACCAGTCATGGCTCTCATCAGCAAGCGTCTCCGTGCTCTCCGTAAGAAAAACAACCGAATTACTGAGATGGAAGAGTCGATTTCTCAGGGGAAAACCCTAAACAAGGATCAAGAAGAAATCCTCCGCTCTAAGCCAATTATTACCGCCCTTATCGAAGAGCTCGTAATGCTCCGTCTTCCTCCTCCCCCCTCCACGGCCGTTTCGAACAACAAAAAGCAAAAGGTATTCACATATTTTCTCTAAGGGTTTAGGGTTTTAGACGCATCGTACGATATACTAAATCTAGACCTAATTTTTTCTTTTCTTAGGCAAGCAAGGAGATGGCTGAAGAGAATAACGTAACTGCCAAGACTGACATCGAGGATTGCAAGATCGCTGATGATGGTCTCAATTCTGATGAGGTTTCGAACGACAGTACTTCTCCTCGTAACGGAACCTCAGAAGGTGTTACGCCATCGCCAACTTCTGCGAGTAGTGGAAAGTCACGACGTAGACGCAGGTCGAAGAAACCTCAGACTTCCAACTGACTGTCTCTCCAACTTCCGTGCGTAGAGGAAGTCTGTGCTAAGAAAAGTGAAAAGGAATTGCTTTCGTCACAATCCTTGGCAAAAAGGGCTTTTGAGTTTGAGCTTTTTCTATTATATTTGGCTCATTTAGTTTCACCTCGTGGAATTTATTTCTACAAAAATATTGTTAAATCTTTTTTTTTCCTCATTAACAAAAACTTTTCTTAATTTTCTTGATGGCAGATTATATTTTTAGTTCGTTCGTCTATGGATGATTTCTTATAACAAAGCTCTATGTATAACTTTGATAATCCGAATTCAAGTCACATGAATCTTAGATTTGACTGTTCTTGTTTCGGCATATGATGTATTGATCTCTTAATTAGCCAATAGATTAACGGATCTTGCCTAGATTCCTCTTTGGGTTAAATGATTTTGAAAGATTAAAGGAGTGTTTATACTAAATTAAGTGGCTCGGAATATCTAACTCGAATGTTCTTGGAGAGATAACTATCAGAAGGTTTGTTATTTGACTAAATTTGAAGGTAGGATTTTTATAAATTTTTGAAATCAAAATACTTGATAAACATTCGAGTACATCGGGAAATAAAAATACCTTGCCGGTATGCAACCACATCGAGAATTCTGCAGTACACAGCCCTAGGCTGCAATCCCGTCTCTTCGTGTCTTCGTGTACTTAAACTAATACTCCACGAGTAATTAGCCAAGCCACGGATCAAGGGAATAACATACCGCGCACATAACAAGTTTATATGAATTAACCAATTATCATTTATGCATGTAAACTTGTAAACAAATTTGTTTAGGCTCATTCTTATCAACACTTAGCAATTTTACGAATGATTTGGATGAACTATATACTTTACACTTAGTTCATTCTTTATGTTTTCACTAGTTAAAACCCTTAGCAATTCTAGTGAATACTTTGAGGCTATAAGCAAAACAATAAACGAATACGTGTGTTCGACTCATCTAACACACCAACACGCATAACTTAGACTCACCTTGATTAAGGTAAAGTATGCGATTCTGCTTAAGCTTTCTCCACTCAGATTCTTGCCTTAGACTCAAGCTTGTTTCCCGAACAAACGAATCGCAAGGTTTTCTAAGGCAACACTTAGAGTTTTCAAGGAAAACTTAAGGAAATAAGCTCAATGGTCTTACCTAGATCGGATCGGGACTTAGAAGGGACAGCTTCAGATCTTTGGAAATCTGCCGGGACTGATCCAACGTTTCCGTGTTGGATCCAAACATAAGATCAAGAAGCTTAGGTTAGATTCATGATTAGTACGAGAATCTAAGTTGGAATAAAAAGGATCCGATCAAAGGAACTTACCCTAAGATTTCTCGATAACACTCTAGGATTCTCTAGCTGGCTAACTGGCTCTGGCGTTGGCTCAGGTGATTCTGATGATCGGGACAGAGCTTTGCTTAGGACTGCTCGATGTCGGATCAAGGCTCTAATGGGAATTGCTCGATGGAACTGATAATGCTTCAAGATCTTTTGGACAGAGTAAGGGACCTTTCGAAAATCTTAAGTGTTTGGTTCTGATCCTAGAACTAGGTTCATGAGGCTGCTTATATAGGCGATAGGAAGGAGGTGATGCAGCATAACATCAGGCGCCACCGAGCTCAGCTCCAGTTGCGACACGTGGCGCTAGAGATAACTCATCCATGAGTTAAGACAGCACCAGGTTCATGTGGCAGATGAGTCATAACCTTCCTTCGGCCAAGGGCAAATGACTCATGATCGGACAAAAGCTTCCTTCGTCCTAAGGCAAATCAGGTGAAACAGGCAAGCATGCTGCTTAGTCATGAGACAGCAGCAGCACTGTCATCAAAACCCGAATAGAGTATGTGGTTGATCATTGGCCTTTGCATTGCACGTATTTTCCCATGTTTGGTCCTGGTTTCACAAGGCCAAGGAGAAGAATTGTAATAAAAAAGTTAATTTGGTTACCTTTGGTTGTTGAAGTTAAAGTACATTAATTCGGGTTTTAGTGTTTTCTGTTATCATCATCTTCATGTTTTTTTTTTCAATTGAAAAATAACTTATATTGAATGTTTATCGAATTTTAGTGGTCAGTCTATTGGAGTGAGCCATTAAGCTTTCATATAGTAAATAGATTACCAAATAACAATGGGCATAACAGAAAACAATTCGGTTTCGAAAGAACACCAAAGTGGTTTCACAAAAGGAAAAGATTTAGACAATCATAACATAACACTTTGAAAAAAAGGACAAGTTCGATCGAAAAAAGAATTGACTTAAAAGAGCTATACAAACCAAAAGGCAAAGAAGAAAACAATTAGCTCATCTTAGGAATATGAAACACCACCCACCACCAAAACTATAACCTTGACCATGACCATCATCCTAACCGTCGGGAGAACGAAAAAATGAATTTAAAGAGAATAATGAAGAAAAAATAAACACTACAACCACCCGCCACCAAACGTACCCACCAGGACGTACAGATGATGACTTAAACCGGTATTGCATCAACGTTCGATGAGTCTTCACATCTTAATACGATTCCTTCAAGACTTGTTGGGAACGTGCATGTCCTCCATTGCCAACCAGCTGCAAGTGGCTCAGGTGATGGAACTATCATTAACACATTGTCGTTTCTCTGTACCACTCCGATCACACTCACTGTACTTCCTTCTTTTATATACCTGAAATTGAAACCCGACAAAGAGAATCAAGATCAAAGCTTCCATTAATACTTTAGGAGTTCGTAATGAAAGTGTTTTGTTCATTACCCTTCTTTGAGCCGCATTATTCGATCATCGCTTGATAGTTTCTTCTGGCTTAACCACCGAACAAAGTCTGGAGAGACTTGCTCGCTTCCTTGCTTATAGTCGATGACAACAGAATCATCGACAAGAGGTGTTACCTTTGCACCGTTTCCGGTTTTGACTAAGGCTCTAAGCCCAGATTGGAAATCAGAGATGTAGAAGTCTACCACATGTCTCTGCCACATAAAAATGTTTTGATGAAGATAATAATAACATTTCTTCTGTGAAAGCTAAAAATATTAGGGGAATTCACTAACCTCTGATGATCTTAGTCCCCAAGTAAAGCGACGATGAGATGAATTAGCTGGTTTTGAGCCCCATCCACGATACTCATATAGACATGTCGATGTGTACACACATCTAGGAACTCTCTGGAAGGATGACTCGAGCGGCACATTACCACAAGTAACCACCTTTAAACAATAAAACAAGAATCAAGGCCATAAACATAGCAAGCTAATAATCCAGATGCATTCCAATAGCTAATGCAATCTCTGCTTCTATCTATCCAAGACATGTTCTATTCCACTATTTCAACCATGTAGTATATAACTAGCAAGTAAACAAGCAAAAGAAGGAGAAACAACAGAAAAAGTAAACTGTAGGACGGGTGCAGGGATACTTACCCCAGTGACCTTCACGTATTGACCATTTTTGGAAGTTCTAAGATCAGCATCAGGATAACGAGCAATGAAATCTGTGATACCGCGTCTCCCCCAAAAAATATTCCATATAAAAAGTACACCAACAACTGTGAACAAGATTCCAACAACAATTAGGAGAATTGGGTTGTGAACTGCTCCAAGAATGAAGCCTCCGGCAAGGAACCCCATCACGAATATAAGAACAACAAGCCACAGCACAGGCTTTGGGAAGCTCTTCAAGCAGGAAAGGTCATCTTCTGGACCAAGGGTAGTCACCGCCTGGTTATGTACAACAGTAGGCATATGTGTCTTCATCGAACCGGAAGAGTCTAGAGGACCAGAAACTTTTCTCGGGGCTCCTGATGAATTCAGAGGGCCTGATGTAATAGGCCCCGAGGTTATGAGACCTGTAGCTGGAAGAATAGGAATAGGACCGGAATTTCCAGATTGCGGACCAGATGATTTCTTTAAAGGCTCTCCGTGCTTAGACAAAGGTCCAGAATTCGTTTTCTTCATCGAAACTGAGCCAGCAGAAGCTAAAGACCCAGACATACGACCAGTGGCAATAGGAGCACCTGGACCTGATTGTAATGAGCCAGACCTTGCAGAACCACCAGTTATAGGGCCAGATTTCCTTGACTTAGTCCCATCTGTTGGAATATCAAACATCTTCCCTAATTCTCCTGATCTCTTGATATCGCCACCCGTATAAGGCATCGCTACCGAGCTCATTGTTGGAGGCCTTTCTTTAGGTTGCTCAGGCCGACCAGAGACGAATAACCCATTGCCGAGCTGGTGAGATGGGTATCTCGAACCCATTTTTAGTTACTTAGAAGAAAACCCAGAACAAAGTTTCTGAATGAGCACACCACAAACACTCGAATAATCAAATCCTACAGAAACAAGACAGGAAGAAATGAGAGCTGACCAAAATGCATACTGCTTCACATGTATAGACATAAACAACATTATAATAATGAAGAAAAGACATTTTCAAGACTCAAGATTGTGACAGGTGAAACAATGGGCAAATACCACAATCATCAAATTGAAATACCTATGCCGACAAGCTAATCGCCATCATCACTACTTTTAAATGGACCACTAAACTATATAGGCTCAGATCTCCAAGTCTCTTGACAGCGATTTTTCCGGTAACCAGGTTTGACTAATTGGAATCCAAAATCTTTCTCATAAAGTCTTTAAACAAAAGATGAACTGAAAGAATCAAACATAAATCCAGTGCACATGAAGTCAAATCATAGCAATTCCAAATATTCCAGTGACTTGTCATTTGAAATTGGTACAAAGCCGAAAATGAAAAAAGTGATAAAACCCCCCAAAATGAAGAAAGAAAACGATCACAGAAGGAGAATCGAATCAAGGATAATGACAAGAGGCAAAAAGGGTCGATTCGTACCAGAGAGAGTGTAATTGTCCGAGAAAATGTAGCTACAATCAGGAAAAGTAGTTGCTATTTTGGGAGTGACAGTAGAAGACGAAACGGAAGGAATAGTGAGGAAGACGAGATCCCATGGCCGGTGAAGCTCTCCTCTCCGTCGTGTGGATCTCGATCTCGATCTCTCTTTGAGCCGCAACAACTGATGAGTTGTCTCAGTCTCTTTTTCTCTCTCTCTCTAAAAGGGCTACGATTTTTTTTTTTATTGTCCACCAAACTGAGAGAAAAAAAGGAAGAAGAAACACTCTGTTTGTTATCTTCTTTGTTTACAAGAACAAAATGGATTTTTATTCGAAAATAATGTGTTTCTGTGTCGACATAAGAAAAATGTATTTATCGTCATTTAAAAGATTTAATGATTTGATTAATGAAAGAATCATTTGATTAAAATATGTATCATTGCCATATAATCATGCTTTCCACCTAATCCTTGTAAATTACTTGCTACTATCCTTGCAAAATATTACAAATCATTTGATCATATACATGAAAACTAGTAACTAGAGGTGGGCGTTCGGGTAACCATTCGAGTTTCGGTTTGGTTTATTCGGTTATTGGGTTTTCTGTTTTAGGATTATAATACCCATTCGGGTATTTAAAAAATTCGGTTCTGTTTCGGTTTCGGTTAGTATCGGTTTCGGTTTCAGAATCGGTTATCCGAAATACTCATAATTACGTAATGTTTTTCCAAATTTTGTTCTGTTGATTTATTTTAAATCTAAGTAATCCGAAAAAAATAAATAACAAAATTGAAAATTTTAAATAATATACCTAATTAAATTGATTATTTTAGCCAAATATACCCATAATTTCCGAATTGACTGAAAAAACAAAAAATATATCAAAATTGCTTAAATTATATAAACATATCCGATTTTGTATCTAAATATATGTAGTTAATTTTATGTTTCGTGTAATTCGGATACCCGTTCGGTTTTTTGTTCCGTTCGGATTCAGTTTTGGTTTTTCGGTTTTAGAAATATAATACCCACTCGGATATTTTGAAAAATCGGATTCGATTTGGTTCGGTTCGGATAATTTCGGGTCGGATTCGGTTTGGTTTTTCGGTTTCGGATATTTTGCCCACCCCTACAAGTAGTAACTATGAAAGAATACCTAGCTGAATATAAATATTTTCTAATTACCTTTCTAAGCATTTTCTAATTACCTTTCTAAAAAAAGAAAATTAAAATCATATACTGACACAAATATTTTGATAATTTTTCAATCAAATATATATATACTCCACATTATGTTGAGGCTTGAGTTCAATAAGTATAGTGTTGTCATTCGAATTTACTATTTAGTAGTGTATTTTATATAAATCGTAATAAAAATTAAAAAGGAATAGCCATAATAATTATTGGTGTCCAGAATCCTTCATTGGTAATATTTTAAAACGTAAATATATATCTCAAAGGAAATTGATATGATGATATTTTCAAGTACTCTGTCTCAAAACCACTTGACTATTACCACCCACTTGGCGAAAAGTAGGGTTTTCTTTATTCTCATTTCTCATTCATACGGGATTTGCCTAATAAAGCATATTTATGCTAATATCAGTTTGGTGACTGGATTTGTCAATGTTTTGTTTTCTTTGGTAAGTTGGCAAATATATTTGGTACGTACGAATAAAATGTTTCCTCCCCCACGCATGACATGGTTATTGGTTAGTTTTATTTTGTCGACATGGTTAATTATTGGAAAGCTTTTCTTTCAAGCAAAGTAATATCCGAAATAATGATTTGTCACATCGAAATTGGTTAGTCAATCTATTATCCCCGTAATCAAGCTCTGGCGGTCTAATTTAATGTATGTGCATTTTTTCAAACACATGTGATATCATTCATTAGTATGCATTATGCGAAACCTTGACGCGCGGAAAACACGTAATAGCTAATATTAATAATGTATGTCATTTATAATGATTGAAGCTACACGAAAGAAACCCCATATACGAAATAACATAAGAGCAGGTCCACCAATGGATTTAAAGAGTTGCTAAGGAGTTGCTTAACGTAAAAAATTAAGGGGGAATCGCCAAATCAAGCCACATTAAAATGGCAAATGTCCCATTAAGATTTTATGAACATAAAAAATGTCCCAATAGGATTTTGTACTTTCAAAATTCCAATTTAATCCCTAAATTATAATTATTGAAGATTTTCCAATATTTATAAAATTAAAAAGGAAATATAATATTTTATAAAATCTTTTACTTTGATCGGCAATAAATTGGAATAAAAAAAAATCAAATATTTTATTCTGATTATTAAAATTTTTGAAAAAAAATAATAAAAAAAAAATAATAACACGATTTCGACTCTTCCTCTTCCTCTACTTCATCGTCTCTCTTCTCCGACCAAATCAAATCGATAAAATCATCTATTCGCCGGAGGAGTTACCGTCTCTGTCATCTCCGGCGAGTACAAACAGTTTAATCCTCTCTTCTCGCTCCATCTCTGTTATCTCCTTCTTCCTCCTCGTTATCTCCTTCTTCCTCCTCGTTATCTCCGTCTTCTCGTCAGCTACAGAGACACGAAGAGTCGCCGGCAAAAATCCTTTCAATTCCACAGGCTATATCCTCTCAAGGTAATCCAAATTCCATCGATTTTACCTTGTGCATTAACCTAATTCAGATTTTGATAGTTCCTGCGAATAGTCTAGGGTTTTTTGGTAAACTTCATCTATGTTTGTAAATTGAATCTATATTTTTGGTTTAATAGGTATGGAAAGAGTAGAGTTACCAGAAAATTCAGATTTGCAATTTCAGTTGATGTGTCTTTGTCTTTTACATTTTGTTAGGAATCTCTGCTTGTTTTGATCGATTTCTTGTTTGTTTCTGTGCATTTGTGTATCGATGTAGTCAGATTCAATATATTCTCATGCGAATAGTCTATGATTTCGATTTTAGTTGGTAAACTTAATCTATGTTTGTAAATTGAATATATGATTGCGAATGTTCTTGTTCATAAACTTAATCTATATTATCATGAAAATAGACATTGTAATCTTTATATTGAATCCGTTGTTTTGATAATATTAGAGATATAATTCTGTTTCTTCAATTGTTTTTGTTTTAATAGGTATGGAAAGAGTAGAATTACCAGAAAGGATTTTTGCTGAAGGAAAGGAACCAGAAGTTGATAAAATCAACAATTGTTGCAGAATGTCTATTTTAAAGTTAGTAAAGAAGAGGCTCCCATCTGAATATGAAGTAGTTAGAAGCGATCCGGTGTTTGGTCCTATAATGGCAATCAGTGAAAATGAGTTAAGATACTAAGGAAGACTCGTCCATAGCTTTCTGACTAGGCAGCTTGATACATGTAAGCTGCATGAGCTATGGTTTGTTTTTGCTAGGAGGCCGCTTCGCTTTTCGATGCAAGAATTTCATGCGGTAACTGGTTTGAAGTTTGAGGAAGTACATGATCAAGACTTTGGTAAATGGGTTGATGATAAGGGTTTCTGGAGTAAGTTTCTAAAGAATGAGAAGAACACCATTTCCACTAAGTCCATAAGGAAAGAGTATCTTCTGAAGTGTAACCAGTGGTCGCATGCAGATAGACTGCGTTTGGTGTATGTGTGTGTCATTGTTGGGTTATTGGTACCAAGTGATGAGAAAAAATTTATCTCACACAAGTATATCCGTCTAGTGATGGATGTGGCTAAGCTCAGAGCGTATCATTGGGGTCTAGATTCATTTGATTATCTACTAAAAGCAATCAAGGATGTGCATCCCAAACTGGATCAGCCATCAAGCTATTCACTGCATGGTTTCACTTACGCATTGCAAATTTGGATCATGGAGGCTATTCCTGACATTGGGACTATGTTGGCCACAAAGAAAACAGAGGATAGGGTTGTGTTTCCTAGATGTTCTAAATGGTCAGGTTCTTGTGTCTTGAAATATCCTGAACTCAGACGACTAGAGTCAACCTTTGGATCAGTGAGTTATTGTTCTTTGTATAATTTATATTATATATTATGATTTGCCATTTGTGGAGACTAACAATGTTTACTAATTTTTTTGTGACATGGTGTCTTCCATCCATTCATTTCTTTTAGTGGAAATGGCGACATTGTTCAAGCTGCTAAGTATACGAGGAGTTCATAAATGAGAGAGAACGTGTGGACCTGATTTACCAACTCATCAGGAAAAACAAAGACTAGAGTAAGGAAGTCTGGAAAGTTGTTGTGCCAAAGCAGCCTTTGGAAGCTGTAGTTGATGCACAGAGAGAGAATGAGTCTGATCATGAGCCTGTAGATGATGCAGAGACGGAGAATGAGAATGTCCATGCGGTTCCTGATGTGTATCCTCCTAATCCAGAGGTCAGCTCTGCCTCTACTTCAAGGAAGGGGAAGAGCAAAATACGTGATTATGGTGCAGAAGAAAGGAAGCAGAAGGTGTTGTGTGAAAGAGCAGCTATTACTGATGAGTATAAGTCCTTCATCATAGGTATGTTTCAAGCATCTTTTGCTGATTTGAAGAAGAAGATTCAGAAGACTATTTAGACAGAGGTTGCTGCCCGATTTGATGTAGTTCATAGCGAGTTAAGAGATCTTAAAGATCTGTCCAGAACTAATAAGTTGTTTACAAGCCGAGTTGAAGCATCTACAAGCACTAAAGCCCCCATTGCAACTACAAAGAGGCAATCTCAGTCAGAAAAGAACAAGGTAACCTATTATGTAGTGTCTTTTTAACCATGGTGAAGTACTCTAGTGTGCTCTGGTTTATAATGTCTTGTCTTCATTTGAAAAACAGGGCAAAAAAACTGACATGCCTTCAGTGATGCTAGAGAATCTTAGGGATGTAAATGTAACTCATTCTTCAGACCTTGATCTAGACTTAAGCCCAGATGAGTTTCTTGACAAAACCTTGCTAAATCTCTCACAAAGATCAGTGGTCAATGGTTTCGATCCCACTCCCTCTCCGGCAGCTAAATCAGCAGCAAAATTAACGGGTAAAACTAGCTCAGCCAAAGAAGGTGAAGAACAATGGAAGGGTTTGTCTTTAGTTGACATCGAGGAGGCATCCTACAATGAGCCTGATGGTCCATTGGTGTTGGTCAGGGAGAAGGAGAATGCATTGTTATTATAATGGGGACATGATTACAAGTAAGGCCACTTTTTTGTGTAGTTTTGTGCATTTAATTTCCTTGCAAACACAAAGTCTAACTAGTTTAATATTGATGGCCTCCGGATTAGGGAGATGCAAAGAGTTTTAAATTTATAAACCCTAATCTGCAAGTGCACAGTTGACAATTGTAGTACTTAGGGGTCGATCCACAGGAGACTATGTTGTTACACTATAAATCTATATGATGCAAAATAAGATAAGAGAAAATATATTGGTTTTGGGGTTTATGATAAAATAAGAAAAGCAATAAAATAAAGGGATATATAAATCAAAACACACAAGATAAAAGAAATTAAAAGGAACTAATGCAACATGAACTACACAGTTTTTAAAGAGATGCAACTAGTGTTCTAGAGCTCAAATCACTATAGTAGAATCATTCCCCTTTCGAGGCTCCGAAACCTATAACTCCTACCCCAATAGACTCAACTTTCGATGGTTATTGCAAGGTAGAATCATGCTGTAAGAATTAGATTCAATTGCTCACTAGACTTCTTAACTAAACTTTCGATTGTTAAGACGCCTAGCCTATCAAATATTAGATCCGAACGGTACAAAAGCTTTTGGAATCGGTACCAATCTAATATCGGTCACTAGGTAGCTAGTCTAGATCACGCCTTGAGCACAAATAAAGATAGAGAATCATGCTAGAAACAAACTCAATAAATATATAGAAGATGCAAGCAAAAGTACTTTAAAATAACTTATTATCAAACATACAACTACTCTACATGTTATGAAACATGGAGCAACTAGAGAAGTTGATAAAACAGTATATTTGTGCTAAGTAAGGGCTCGGCATAGGTGGATCTCGAAGCACAAATCTTGAGAAGAGCACCATGGCCTTCATCGCTCTTTTACAAAGGATAAAGATGAAAATCTAAAGAGAATAACGAAAATACATGTTTATTATTGATTGTGGTGCCTAGGGCTGTTCTCCTTCTCTCAAGAGGCTAAAATCAAGTATATATAGGTGTAGAAAGAGGTCTTGGGTCGGTGGAACTCCTAGGGTTTCAGTTCGGGCAAAAACGTCTTTTTGTCGATAAGTGCGCAGAAATGGCCACGGCACCGGACGGTGGCACCGGTCACTTGAATTCGTCCGGGGTCTGGCTCAAAATCATCTCCTTGTGGGTGGCTTCACTTAAATGAGCCAGCCCGTGGGTTGGTTCGGTGCTTAGGCCCATCTTGGACTTGATTCTTCTTCTTGGCAGAATGACATGTCTTCAGTAAAACTTGAATAACTTTCAAACTAAAACTCCATTTGATATAATTCCAACTTCATTGGAAATATGACTCAAAGGGCTATCTCCATATGAAATTTCATTGCCGTCCAAGTCGATTTGGTCGTCCGGACGTATCTAGGCCTTGGCTGGTTAACTTCTGTCCAACTTGGGAAATTGTGAAATCTTTAACTTGGGTGAGTTAGATAGGATCCTTTGACCTTAGTAAGTTGTTGTAGGATGAAGAATACTCCTTTTTCTCCTTTTTACGCCCTTTTTGATGATTTGACCTATATGACTCTTCAAAACCAAATATACGAGAAAACTACCTCTTTTGATAGAAAAGCTTATTAAATAGAATATAAAATAGGTAAAAATGGATAGTAAAAGTGGTAAAATACCGGGTATATCAAATATTTATGCAGTACCAAGCCTGAACTCCCATTTGGGCCAACCATTTTTACCTTTGACTTAGCTGACTGGTTTATGAGCCACCACAAATGAACCTAGGTTAGTTAAATATGATTTACACTTTGATAGAGAAGTATGTAATGAACATGTACTGATTTACTATAAAATCTTTTTGCAGGATATGGATGCATTCATGTTCTTTCTACGGGAGAAGATATCTCTGGGTCATTTGGACGTAGGTCGTGTTGGTTTGATGTCTTGTAATTTCGGTACACATATCACTGGTGAATACAAAAGATTTCTAGCAGAGAAGAAAAAGTATGTGTTGAGTTCTATTCTTGTGGATTACGGAAAAGGAGAACTTCCAGCTCATGGAAAGGCTAGGAAAGTGTGGGATGTCGACGTTGATCGTATATATGTGCCTTTTAATGTCCATAACAACCATTGGATCTCACTGTGCATTAATTTCAGAGAGAGGGAAGTTCGGGTCTTCGACTGTGAGAACGGGACACGTAACAGGGTTTTAAACGCATTCCTACACATCATTTCGCGCATTGTCATGGTTGTTCAGTCACCAGAAGACAGCAAACAGATGAAGGTATCATCGTATAAAATTAAGTATGAACTAATGCCTCTAGGCCTGAATCGGCATCACTGTCACTGCGGTTCGTATGCGTTGAAATACATTGAGTGTGACATGCTTGGAATGGACTTCTCACTGCTTAACGATGAAAACATCAGGTGGACTCGACATAATATGGTGACAGATATGTTCCTAGCCGCAAATGATCCAGTTTTTATTGACCGAATGTCCAAGTATGAGCCGCCTATTACGCGTACGGATCCATTTATTGTGGACATAGCCTGAGATGGTGTACTTTGTGTCCAGTACTGTTATTGGTTCATTTCATTTCAGTTTTCGGATATGACTCAGACTTACCATAAGGGATTTTATGATGTTCTCATCTTTTCTTGCAACTACTATTTTATCTTATTTTGTTGAAACTTCATAATTGTTTTATGGTAATTTCTGCTTTTTGTTGTGTTATTCAATGTTGCCTATGCCCTATACAGTTGCATATATGTCCTAAATGATGAAGTAATGAAGGTAATATGTCTTGTATTTAGGCAAAACAATCTTTTTTAAAAATGTCACTACTTGACATCGAACCCGCGACCTGATTGTTGTGGTATGCATTGTGTGTAGGAGTGTAACCAATATTGGTGGAGGTAATTTCATGTCTGTTATGTGGCTAAAATTTATTAATACATTAGTACCACTTCTTGAAACCCTTAAAAAGTGAAACCCTAAACTCTTAACCCTAAGCTAAAACATTTGTGAATCCTAATAACAACATTAGCATACGTGATATGGTTTCAAATATATATTTAAACAAAAGACTAAATTTGGTTACTTTTGGTATCTCTTAGATTGGTTCAAACCCTAAACTCTATATACAAAGTAAAACATTTATTCAGACTACTGACAAATTTTTGCATTATTTTTCAGTGTCTCAAAATTGCTGACTACCAAACATGGTTGACTTTATGAACCCCTAAATGGAAGAATATGGTCATTTTAAAAAAAATATATTGTCACCACCGAGCTACAAAAACGAACCCCTAACTGAGTTTTGAATTTACAAACCCCTAAATGGAAGAATATGGTCATTTTTAATTTAAAAAAAATATTGTCACTACCGAGCCTCGAACCCGAGTAGTGAATCTCGGTGGTGTGTATGTCATAACCGGTGTTGCTGTTTGTGATTATCTGTTCAGTCATATTTAAAAATTTATATAAAGACACATCTATACTGATGGTTTGTTAAATATGTATCAAAATAGCAAAAGTGTGACTATCTATCCTCGAACACCCACAGTGGTAGTCGAATGTATGGAGTGGATATGAAGTGTGACCAATTGTGTTGTGTGTATTAATCTGTCTAATGTGGTATTCCAATTCTTATATACATAGAGTCTTTGTAATTTCCTGAAACTAATACACAACCACGATTTGCTATACAAATATGAAGGCTTTGTGTCGTATCTCTGCTTAATTTTTGGAGACCCAAAATTTGATGAAACCCTAAATTGATAGTCTCAAGCCTATTGTGTCTTCGGCTCCTTCTTGTATCTCTAAGTCCCTTGATCAGCGAAGGTATGTAAATTATCTTCTCAATTTTGCAGATCTACAATCCATTTCGAAGACAACATTCGATTCTATGTCTAGGTCTATCAATTGACAAGTATTTTGAATTTGGGGTTAATGGTGGAGAATTGACTGGCTTATAGACTCTTTAAATTCGGATTCTTTTGTACATATGAGTAACGTATCTTCCGGTTCAAGTCATGGTAGCTGCGTAAGAGGAATTCCAAGACATTGTAGCTGTGGACAACGAACTACGATTCTCAAGTCTACAACAGAGAGGAATCCGAGCCGCAAGTTTTACCGATGCACAGCGGCAAATGCCACGTTGTTTGGTCATGTTTTCAAGTGGGCTAAGGAGTCTCAGTTGGAAGAGTTCGGTGTGTTGTCAGAAAACCAAGAAATTTTTTTTTCATGATATTGGAAATATAGAACGTCATATCATGGACACAATAGAGAAGCTACAGGAGAAGACACAGAGTCTAGACAATGACATGAAGATAATGAAAGCAAGAGTACAGAAAAGTGTGATATGTGCTTCAATTGTTGCTTGTGTTTATTTCACATATTGTCCATTGTAGACCAATTGTTGTGTGATTTGTGCTTCTATGTTGTCGTGTTATTTCATTACCAATTTCAACATTTATTAGTAGGATTTTTTTGCTTGGTTTTATTACAGCCTTTCTTCAATCTCTTTTGAACCGTAAACTTACACTTAAAGTTACACTTAAAACCAAAACAGAACAAGACTTATCAAGTCTTAACAAGTCTTAAACTTAAGAAACTAAACCAAAAGTAATGAAACCAAAACACAACATAGTCTTAAAACCAAAACAGAACAAGACTTATCAAGTCTTAACAAGTCTTAAACTTAAGAAACAAACCCAAAAGTAATGAAACCAAAACACAACAAAGTCTTGAAGTAAAGATAAAAGCCATAACAAAGTTCAAAAATAAATAAGAAAATCAAACGAGAGTAGTGTGAAATGGAATGGAACCATCCCTAGATTGGCATATCACATGTCTGCCTGTTGTGACCAACACGACGACACCGAGTGCATTTGTTTTGCTTCTTTGCCCTTTTCGGTCCTGAATCCGTCTTTCGTAACTTGTCTTCAACGCCTTCGAATCTTCGTTTTCTACGCCTACCCGCACCGCATCTGCTTTCAGGTGGTAACACTTTTGTACTTTTAATGTCCATCGTGACACGCCACGCATCTTCTGGAACAAATATTGGATAAATAGATTCCGCATAAGCTGCTCGCCATGTGACAGTCATGTACTTATCATCGGTCAGAGAATGTGCGTCTCTTCCAATTGATAATCCTGTTTTGATGGCGTGTTTGCAAGGAATTTTAGACAAATCATATTTCCTACATGTGCACGTCCTCTCAGCTAGATCAACAAGGCAGTCGTTTTTATCGCCTTTAACATGAAACTATTCATTGTTAATCTGATAAACGAAGAATGATTTGCCCTTCTCGATCCTTCTTGCTATCTTCTTCTCCACTTCAATGGTCAAAGGCTGGTGATGATTTGAGCTTTTTGTTCGCCTTTCATTAAACCATCTAGTTAATATTTCTCTTATGCTATCCAACAAAGGAATTAGTGGATACTCTCTAGGTGCTCGCAACGTAGAATTGATCGATTCAGCGGGGTTGTTGGTCCTAATGTCGAACCTGAATCCAGGAAAATAACAACGTGCCCATTTAGTGACGTTGGCTTTGGTTAGATACGTTCCAATCTTCTGACTACTATTGCAAATTGTTTCAAACTTTTCTTCAAACTCGACTTCCGTATAAACTCTCGAAGCTTCTTCAACCATCTTCACCAAACCTCTGCCTTGATAACCAGTCACCACATTATTCAGCAAGTGGTAAATGCAACTACCGTGTTTGGCTTGCGGGAAAACATTTCTAACTAATTTAACAATAGAAGAATTTCTATCAGACACAAAAGCCAAACCAGTGTCTTCCGGAATACCAACCTTTAACTGCCTCATCAACCAGTCCCAGGAAAGATCATTCTCTGAATCAACGACTCCAAATGCGATTGAATACAAGTTGTTGTTACCGTCAACAGCTGTGGCAACAAGTAGTACTCCTTTGTACTTGTTCTTCAAAAATGTACCATCAACAATAACCGCTCTCCTCATTGCTTTGTCAAAGCCTCTGATACATTGACCAAAAGCAACAAACAAGTACTTGAATCTATCTATTCCATCGGTTTCAAAGCTATAATGCGTACCAGGGTTTGCTGCTTGAAGCATGTACAAGTACATTGGTATTTTTTCATAACTTTTTTCTGGTATACCTCTAACTGTGTTAACGGCGTACTCACGGGCATCGAATGCTAAAGAGTAGCTTATATTCACTCCTTGCTCCAAAAGCATACATTGCATGACATCAATCGGTGGCGGTCCGTCTTTGGCACCCTGATATTTAGGCATAATCAAAGTAGCAATTGTTTTTGCCGAAGCTGTCTTTCCACCTTTCGTTTTGCTGGAAGGAGCACAAGTATGTGTAGAGACATCCTTAGAGATTGTGAAAACATTAGACCCAGATACATTCCTTGCACAAAGACGCCAATCGCATAAATTATCTTTGCAGCGTATATTCTACCATTCGGTAGTAGATTTAACAACCTTATAGTCAAAGTTGTGCTTCATTGCACACATTTCCATTCTCGCCTTCATCATCCTTTTGGTGTTAAACCGTTGACCCTTCTTCGCAACATTCTCAACAGATAATGGAGCAACATGCTGATTACCTTGTTCTCCGTTTTCAAGTAGTAAGACATCATCCATATCATCATCAACATGAGCTTCTGATTTTTTTTTTTTAAAGAAACGAGAACCGGATTTTGTTGCTTTCTCAGGCTCTTTGTTGGTAACAAAATCAACTCTAGCTTTCAATGTGACACACAACTGTGTGGATGGTTTCCTCGTAACATACACAACAAAATTCCTTGCTTGGCGATCATTGGAGATGATTACTGAAGGAGACCCTAACTTGTTTATTAAATCTTGAGGAAGATAACTGAATTCCATCGTAAATTGGCGTTGATCGATTCTGAAATCTTCTGACACAATATTTTTCAACTCCTCAATATCTCTTCCAAAACCAGTAAACGACCACCTCTTTCTTCATCACCAACAAACTCGAAGCCATCATTAGAGATCCATTCACCACAAATCGCATAGATATCCACCATATTAGCCAAAACAAGTGTATTTAACGTTTCTTTGTATCGGAAGAAACTACCAGTTAAGAAAAAAAAGAAAGATAGGTTTTGGACGATAGAAACGTGAGGAAGAAGATGAATATTACGTGCAAATATTTTAGGGAAATGGTTAAGGAAATAAAATCTTCAAAAAAAATATTTTAGGAAACAAACTTATTTTCTCCAAGATTTTAGGCAAACTAATTTGTTCAAACCGTATTCAACATATAAATGATATTTATATGCTCGTTTTAGGGATGTATAACTCAGATTATACTACTGATTTGTACGCAAACAATCATTTTAGGTAATTAATATGATAACGTAAATTATGTTTCAAAAATAACAATGAACATTAAAAACTAATGAACAATAAAAACTCTATAGCTTAACTGGTACAGATGATAAACGAAAATGTAGAGACAAGCCCACATACATAATTTGACCTATGAGAAACAATCAAACGTCATTGCCACGTGTAAAACCACGTGCTAACTCCTTGACGCACCACGAGTTAATTCCTTGACGATGAGAGAAACCACCGCTTCAGGAAGCATCAGGAACTCCAGAATCGTCAAATACACCGCCGAATCAAAGTCCGATCAGTCCATTTTCTCGAGATAAAGCGTAGAGTTTTCGAATATCAACTAAAAATCCTTGGTAGAAACTGGATCCAATTTGATGAACATCGGAAACCTTTCACCTTCGTTAGAAACTCGCCGCCGATCATCTTGGATGTCATGACATTACCCACAACCTTTTACATAGGTTTAACATCGGGGATTTGGGGGAATTTTAATTCCTCGCCAGAGAAGATGATACCTAGAATGAAGAAAATGAATAGAAATCACCATAGAAAATTAAGACAGACAGAGAGAATTAAGAGAGATTTTTGTATTTGTTTAGGTAATTAAGAGTTTAACGTATATTATGCTTACAAAATACTAATGAACAATAAAAAATCTATAGCTTAACTGGTACACCCGTACATGTTTACAAGCCCATTATTCCAGAGGTCGTGAGTTCGACACATGGGTGGGTATATTTTTGAAATCTTTCTGTTTTACAAATTTTTAATGTTAAATTATTCATAAAATTTTAATTAATTATAAATTCGAAAATAAAAAATAAAATATGATAGTTAAATGACTGTAAAATATATTGAAAAAATCATTTTAGGAAACTAAAATATTCCCTCCTTGATTTTAGGATCTAATAACTAATTTGGTAGAAAGTGGATTCTACATGACGGTAGATGGAAGTGATAGTGGTAGAACTATCGGTAGAAAGAGCTATCAGCGAATGGTAGATAACAGTGTAAGTGGTGGAAATAGTGCTCTGGGCAGATGTAGAACGTTGGTATACAGCAGAAGTATGTTTCTACACAACGTAGAATTATGTTAATAGCCAGAAACCGAATTCTACTTCTATCATCACCCGTAGAATGAAAAACTAAATTCATTTTAAATACAAGTTTTCAACTTGAAAAAATTAAAACTTTTATACAGAAACACTATTCATGACTTGTTTATAATTATCAGATTTTTCAAATATTTAAAAACATTTTATTTGAATTAATTTTAATTACATAAAAGGTAATATGGGGCAAAATTTACATAGTCCTAATGAGACATTTTCCAAAAAAAAGTGGCCCATTTTGGCAATTCCCCCAAAAATTAAAGAAAAAATGGATTAATGATGAAAAGTGGTAAGACTCGGGTTTTAATTAATGCTTTTAAGAAATGGTTAGAACCGTGTACGTGTCAGTCTGTGATTCGTTAATGTTTTATTATCAAGAAAAGTAAAAAATAAAACACGATGAACACTCGTCTCATTTTTCCGACTCTATCTCTTCTCTTTCTCCCTTTCTTCTCTCTGATGGCGATTCAGGCGATTTGAGATGAGATTGACCATAAATCGAAAGATTTAAGGTTCTGATTTTTCTCTAGTAGTGGACCCTTATGTGACTGAATCAATTGTGGAAGATGAAATCCACGATCCAAAACCATCGGAAGGCGTTGAGGACGACGATGATGATAAATTTCAGCCTCACTCAGGTGGTGGCGTCGATAGTGCTGGATACGTTTCTCCTATCTCTCTTCCAATTAAAGATTTCCAGATAAAGTTTCACGTGTTTTCTCAATTTTAATTCCACTAGGGTTTTCAAGATTACTCAATTCTGTGTAATTCGTGATTTCTTAGGGTTTGTGTTATTGAAATTTGAGATAGAAAGTAGAAAAGATTCGAACTTTGTAGAGAAATCATGAGTGGAGGAGGATAAGTTTAGTCCTCTTCTCTGGGTTTCTTTGTACTTGGTGAATTTAGTGTACTTATATGTTGTTTTGTGTAATTCATGGATTGTGAGGGTCTTTGTTATTGATTTGAGATAACTTCATGATATGATCATGGATGGCTCTAAGGAGGAGGAGCTTTTAGCAGAGGAGGAGCTGGAACTGGAGCTTGTAGCAGAGGAGACTTGAGGTCCAATGACTCGGTCCAGAACTAAGGCACTTAAGCAAGCTGTAGGAGTGTTACTTAATCAAATGCAACATCATGAAGATAAGGCTAATCAAACCATTCTGGTTTTGATACAAGCTCAAGAACCTCAATAAATGGACAAGTGATGCATTTGTACTCTTTTTCCCTCTCTTTGGTTTTGTCCCAATGAGTTTTCTAAAGGAGGTTTTTAATGAGGCTTATGTATCACTTCAAATCATCCATTTGTTGAGTCAAGGCCCAATTTCAAGATAAAAACGTTTTTATGAGTTAAGGGGCTGATTTTTTCATATTCAAACTTTGTTTTTAATTTTCTGTCATTTTCGAGACAGTTTTGGAGCTTGTTCCAAAACTTGTCTTTTCTTCTTCTCCTCTTCTCTTTATAACTCCTTTGTAATCTCAGTTCTGAACTTATCTATCTTTTTAATCAAAAACCCTTTTAAGATTAGATCAAAGGTAAATCAAAGTTCTTTCCATAAACTTTGTGTGACCATTCGATCCATCGGTAAATCAAGAGTCCTTCCGCAGCTCTTGTGTGACCCTTCATTCCATCATAGATCCATTGATTCCCTTGCTGAATCTCGAATCTGGATCTGTCCTTAACCTATCAAAGTGTCGATCTAAGTGGGATCTTATCAAGTGGTATCAGAGCACACTTTGATTCAGGTTGTATTCATCTTTTTCATTTTTTTTTCCAGTTTCGGCGTAACTTTGTTTTATCAATTTAAGGCTTATCATTTATCTGTTTTGTATGATTTTTTATAGAATCGTGTAGATCAGATCGTGAACTATAAAAATCTGTATTAGATCTCGCGATTTGGAAAAAAACTCTTCAACTTCTATTGTTTTCAAATTCGACTCTGCAACTGCCTGTTAAAAACCGAATTAAATTCTGTTCAGAAATTGCTTTGTTGTTTGATCTTTGCTTCAAAACGTTTTTCTTCTTTCCTGGAACATTTTACTTGTTAGATCTCTCTGATTTCAGGTACTATGGGAAGTGAAGAAGAAGAAGAAATCACTTTGGGTCGCAACAACAAACTTATTATTGAGGCTCTTACTGCACACATTGAGAAACTTTACAAAGCTAAATTTGAGCCAGAACCTGAAGATACTCCCACGGGTCAAGAACTACATCAAACCCGGACTGGTCAAGCTAGAACTGGCGGAAACACTAATAGAGAGCAAGAGCGCAACAACCGGGCTAGTGATGGTGATACGGATCAGTACTATAGGCATCGAAGTGGTTCCTCTCGGAGTGGTTCAAGGAGGAATAGACTTGGGAGAGAAGGCAGAGAACGTGCTCGAGATAATCTAGGCGGTCTTAAGATTAAAATTCCATCTTTCCATGGGAAAAATGATCCAGATGTTTATCTTGAGTAGGAGAAGAAGATCGAGTTGGTTTTCAATGTGCAACTCTACACCGAGGACAATAGAGTGAAGGTGGCTGCTACTGAATTTTATGATTACGCCCTTAGTTGGTGGGATCAAGTTGTTACTTCTAGAATACGAAACCAGGAGTATATGATTGATACTTGGAGTGAAATGAAGAGTCTCATGAGGAAACAGTTTGTTCTCAGCCACTACCACCGTGAGCTTCACCAAAAACTAAGAAGACTTGTCCAAGGCAGCCATTCAGTAGAGGATTACTACAAGGAGATGGAGACACTCATGCTTCGGACTAATATAGAGGAGGATAAGGAAGCTACAATGGCTCGATTTATTACAATGACATACAAGATAGAGACTCAACATTATATGGAGTTAGAGGAAATGTTACACAAGGCTGAAATGTTTGAGCAACAACTGAAAAGGAAGAGTTCTTCAAGATCTAATCAGACCATGGGATCATCTTTCAATAAACCAAATCAGTACCGTGAAGAAAGAGGCAACTTCTCTAAGGATAACAAGCAGATTATGGCTCCAAAGGTTGACACTACTCCTTTGGTTGATCTTAAAGGAAAGGCTAAGATGGTTACGGGCAGATCACGTGATGTTAGTTGTTTCAAATGCCATGGGAGAGGTCATTACGCCAGTGAGTGCTCCAACCAGAGAATCATGCTCATTCGAGCTAATGGTGATATTGAATCAGAAGAAGAACACCAAGAAGAAACTGATGATGATCATGAAGCACTGCCAGTTAAAGGAGATTTATTGGTGGCTAGGAGAACTTTGAGTATGTTTCGATCACAAGAACCAACACAAAGGGACAATATGTTCCGTACTCATTGTTATGTTCAAGACAAGGTGTGTAGTCTTATAATCGATGGAGGCAGCTGCACCAATGTGGCTAGTGAGGTTATGGTCAAGAAACTTGGGCTTGAAACAACAAAACATCCAGCACCATACAAGCTACATTGGCTGAATAATATTGGGGAATTGAGAGTTCATAATCAGGTTACGGTGCCAATCTCTATAGGAAAGTATGAAGATGAAATCCTTTGTGATGTGTTACCTATGGAGGCTAGTCATATACTTTTGGGAAGGCCATGGCAGTCAGATCGAAGAGTTCATCATATGATGGATTCACAAACCGGCATTCTTTTGAGTTCAAAGGCAAGAAAATCACTTTGGTTCCCATGACACCTCAAGAGGTCTATGAAGATCAGAAATCAACTCCTAGAGGTTCTAAAGCATCCACTTTCATTGCCAAAGCCAGTGAGGTTAAGCAAGCTCTCTACTCTAAACAACCTTTGCTTTTATTTATATTTAAAGAGAATTTGCTTAATGTTACTAACCATACACCGGTGCTACCGAGTAAGATGACTAAGCTTTTGCAAGATTTTAGTGATGTGTTTCCTGAGGATGCTCCTAAGGGTTTACCACCTATCCGAGGCATTGAGCACCAAATTGACTTGTCCCTGGCTCATCTCTTCCCAATAGACCAGCCTATCAAACTAACCCCGTGGAGACCAAAGAGTTACAAAAACAGATTGGAGAACTCATGCAGAAAGGCCATATTCGTGAAAGCATGAGTCCTTGTGCTGTTCCAGTTCTCCTTGTGCCTAAAAAGGATGGGACTTGGCGTATGTGCGTGGACTGCCGTGCCATCAATAATATCACGGTGAAGTATCGACATCCCATTCCTAGATTAGATGATATGTTAGATGAATTGCATGGTTCTAGCATCTTTCCCAAAGTTGATCTTAAAAGTGGCTATCATCAGATTATGATGAAAGAAGAAGATGAGTGGAAAACTGCATTTAAAACTAAGCATGGTTTATATGAGTGGCTTGTTATGCCATTTGGACTCACTAATGCACCTAGTACATTCATGCATTTAATGAATCATGTTCTTAGAGCATACATTGGAATTTTTGTGGTTGTCTATTTTGATGACATTCTTATCTATAGTCAGAACTTAGAAGAGCATATTAAGCATTTGGGAATGGTTCTGAATTTACTTAGACAAGAAAAATTGTATGCTAACCTCAAAAAGTGCACCTTTTGCACTGATAGTCTTGTATTTCTTGGTTTTGTGGTTAGTGCAGATGGTATCAAGGTCGATGAAGAAAAGGTGAAAGCAATTCAAGAATGGCCTAGTCCAAAGTCAGTTGGTGAAATGAGGAGTTTCCATGGATTGGAAGGCTTCTATAGGCGTTTTGTCAAAGACTTTAGCACCTTGGCAGCCCCTCTCACCGAAGTTATCAAAAAGGATGTTGGATTTAAATGGGGACAAGCTCAAGAAGAGGCTTTCCAAAGCCTAAAAGAGGAGCTCATTCATGCTCCTATTTTGATTTTACCTAACTTTTTAAGACTTTTGAGATTGAATGTGATGCTTCTAGTGTAGGTATTGGAGCTGTGCTTATGCAAGATAAACAACCCATTGCCTAATTCAGTGAGAAACTTGGAGGAGCCACTCTCAACTACCCCACGTATGACAAGGAACTCTATGCCATGGTTCGAGCTTTGCAAACATGGCAGCACTACTTGTGGCCTAAGGAGTTTGTGATCCATACTGATCATGAGTCTCTCAAGCACTTAAAGGGGCAGCAAAAGCTAAACAAAAGGCATGCAAGGTGGGTTGAATTCATAGAGACTTTTCCCTATGTCATCAAGTACAAACAAGGTAAGGATAATGTAGTTGCTGGTGCATTATCAAGGAGGTACACTCTTCTCTCTACTCTTAAAGTTAAGCTTATGGGATTTGAACACATTAAGGAATTATATGCAATTGATCCTGACTTTCAAGACACTTATAGAGATTGTGAAAAACATGCTTCTGGCCATTATTTTAGACAAGATGGGTTCCTCTTCTATGAGAACCGTCTTTGTGTTCCTAACTGTTCTTTGAGAGACTTGTTTGTTAGGGAAGCTCATGGAGGAGGTTTGATGGGTCATTTTGGCATTGCCAAGACATTAGAGATCATGAAAGAGCACTTCCATTGGCCTCACATGAAGCGTGATGTGGAGAGAATCTGTGGCAGATGCATGATTTGTAAGCAAGCTAAATCCAAAGTCCAACCCCACGGTTTGTATACTCCTTTACCCATTCCTACTCATCCTTGGAATGATATTTCTATGGATTTTGTGTTGGGACTGCCTAGAACTAAGAATGGTAGAGATTCTATCTTTGTTGTGGTTGATAGGTTCTCAAAAATGGCTCATTTCATTGCATGTAACAAAACTGATGATGCATTGCATATAGCTGATTTGTTTTTTAAGGAAATGGTTCGCATTCATGGCATGCTTAATCAATTGTTTCTGATAGGGATACAAAATTTTTTAGCTATTTTTGGAAGACATTGTGGTCTAAGCTAGGAACTAAGCTGTTAGTTTCTACTACATGTCATCCCTAAACTGATGGGCAAACTGAAGTTGTTAACATAACCTTAGGAACACTTTTGCGTGCATTAATTAAAAAGAACTTGAGAACTTGGGAAGAATGCTTACCTCATATTGAATTTGCATACAACCATGCTGTGCATTATGCTTCCAAGTATTCCCCTTTTAAAATTGTTTATGGGTTTAATCCCACCTCTCCTTTGGATTTGATGCCTTTGCCTTTGAGTGAAAGAACCAGCTTAGATGGAAAACAAAAGGCAGACTTGGTCCAGCAGATTCATGAGAATGCTAAAAAGAACATTGAAGAAAAGACCAAGCTTTATGCTAAGCATGCTAACAAAGGGAGACGTGAGATGATCTTTGAAGTTGGTGATCTGGTATGGGTGCATCTAAGGAAGGAATGGTTCCCTGAAGAGAGAAAGTCCAAACTCATGCCAAGGATTGACGGTCCTTTTGAGATAACAAGAAGAATCAACAACAATGCCTATCAAATTGATCTTCAAGATGAAACAGATTTGAGGACAAATCCTTTTCAAGAGGGAGATGATGATATGATCATGGATGGCTCTAAGGAGGAGGAGCTTGTAGCAGAAGAGGAGCTGGAACCGGAGCTTGTAGTAGAGGAGGCTTTGAGAGGTCCAATGACTCGGTCCAGAACTAAGGCACTTAAGCAAGCTGTAGGAGTGTTATTTAATCAAATGCAACATCATGAAGATAAGGCTAATCAAACCATTCTGGTTTTGATACAATCTCAAGAACCTCAATAAATGGACAAGTGATGCATTTGCACTCTTTTTCCCTCTCTTTGGTTTTGTCCCAATAGGTTTTCTAAAGGAGGTTTTTAATATGTATCACTCCAAATCATCCATTTGTTGAGTCAAGGCCCAATTTAAAGATAAAAACGTTTCTATGAGTTAAGGGGCTGATTTTTTCATATTCAAACTTTGTTTTTAATTTTCTGTCATTTTCGAGACAGTTTTGGAGCTTGTTCCAAAACTTGTCTTTTCTTCTTCTCCTTTTCTCTTTATAACTCTTTTGTAATCTCAGTTCTGAACTTATCTATATTTTTAATCAAAAACCCTTTTAAGATTAGATCAAAGGTAAATCAAAGTTCTTTCCATAAACTTTGTGTGACCATTCGATCTATCGATAAATCAAGAGTCCTTCCGCAACTCTTGTGTGACCCTTCATTCCATCATAGATCCATTGATTCCCTTGCTGAATCTCGAATCTGGATTTGTCCTTAACCTATCAAAGTGTCGATCTAAGTGGGATCTTATCATTTCAGGTTATGATGTTGAACTTTTGATTCTTGTAAATTCGTTAATTCAAGCTTCTTTTTCCATTTTTAATATCCATTTCTTTGTTAAAAATTAAACATATCAGTAAAAATTACTACAAATAAACAACCAAGAGTCAATTAATCGTTTTCAACCAATTCTTTTTCTTTCTTAATATGTTTTAATCGTTTTGGACCTTTGCTATTGTTTTCAACTAACTCTGTTTGCCTTTTTTGTCTTCCTTTTCACATTATTGAAAGAGATGCAAAATACAAATGCAACAGTTACCGGCCTACAAATCCACTATAATAGAAAAGAAATTCACCCACCACATAAATTTGATTTCTTACTTTAACATTTTTATATATCACATTATCACATATATAAAAAGTCAAGTAAATCCCGTTATATCTAATTTGTAGGGGTCAAATCTCCCCTAAAAAAATCGATAAGCCTAAACCGACTAAGTATACGTTAAATCGGCAGTTCCAAAGATCCAGTTAACCGGTGACAGAACCAGAGGTTTACTACAAATCGGCCCAATGATCAAGCCCAAGAAATGAAACCCATTTAAGGCCCAACCGACCTAGTAGCCAATACTTAAAAGGAAAACCTAGAAGACTTAGGAAAAATTTCCTATTCCTATTGGGCTTGGCCCAACCGACTTTGTACACTATAAATATACTTGTACATCCTCATAATAAGGGGATCAGAAATCTTATACAGAGAAACTCTTACAGCTTTCCAGCTATCAATAAAAACCCTAATTTATATCTTTTGCTTTTGTCTTTGCGTTTTAATCTATGTTCGTGATTCAAACCCTAGAAATCTCTTAACGCCCTACGAACCTTACAAATTCAATTGTAAGAATCCAGCGCCCACAATTTGGCGCTAGAAGGAGGGTACTAGAGATTTTCTCACACAGAAGAATCGCGTTACGTACGAACCAATTGAGACCAGTTTACTTGATCAACGTCCCTCCGGCGACCAAGAAGGAACTAGGAGAAAATTTGTATATCACCGGAAAGATCTCTTTGTCTAGTTTCCAGAACAGGTATCGGATCTATAATCCGAGATCTGTAGCTTCTTCTATCACGTTTTCAGTGGTGCATATTCCATGAAAAGTTTACTCATCATCTTCGGTGATTCATATTCAGAAGCTTCCTCCCAGCGAGACCCAGAACAATCCAGGAAGAGATCCGCATATCATCGGAAAGATCTCTTTGTCTATAGCCTTTTCTGTTACGTTTTCAGTAACATGTCCCTGAAAACCTAATTCATCACCTCCAATGATCTACTTCATAAGCTTCTTCCTGGCGGCACAGGAAGATTCATAAAGCGATCTACATATCATTGGAAAGATCTCGGTGTCTAGATTTTGAAACATGTTTCGGATCTGCAATCCGATGTATGTAGTTTCTTCAGATACATTTACAGTAACCTGCCGAGCTGCCTTCCTGACGAGTTGACTAGCTATTTAGCTCTCATGGCTGCCAACCTGACGAGCTGCCCTGTTAACAAGCTACCTCGCTAACAAGCAGCCTAGGTCACTCGCTTACCAGCTCTCCTACCTACCTGGCTCGTCCTCTACCACAATTTGTCAGCTCATCCGCTGCCTAGTTGGCTACCTCACACATGCGCTTAACGGTACATAAACTCTTATTTTCTCATTATTTATCATTAATCAAAAGCAAATTTCATCTACGCAATCCATATATCGTTTACATCTTTTAAGGATTATTCAAAGTCCTATCTGAACGGACATATCACTTACATCCTTTACGGATTATTCAAAGTCCTATCTGAACGGACATATCACTTACATCCTTTACGGATTATTCAAAGTCCTACCTAAACGAACATATCGCTTATATCCTCCATGGATCATCTAAGTCTTAACGAAAATAAACTTCTTGTAACAAATTCCCTTACATCCTCCACGGATTATCTAAGTCTTAACGAAAACAGACTTCTCACTTCGCTGTTGGCCACAGCGACGGACTCTTTCATATATTTCAGATCTGACTATTACATCCTCATACGGATTTAAAGCGTGCGAGATCATCAATGGAGCATGTGTTTTTATGGTAAAAAACTTGTAAACCAAAGACGTTCATCTTAAAACCCAACACACGTAAACGTTGGTCAGAACGTGGTCAACTCGGGAGCGAGAATGTTAATGGAAACATCTTCGTAAACCCTAGTGATCATCAAAAAACCCAATTAGCGTAACATTGGTGTCAACTAAACCTAGCTAACGAATCACTGGTCTAAAAATCCTAAGTGTTCATATTCGGAGCAAAGGTGTTCGCGGGAACACTCTTGTAACCCGAAATGATCAACTCTCAAAAACCCAACTACCAAATCGTTGGTCTAAAAACGTTTACGGCGAAGTCCTCGGCAATGGACTCGCCAATTTTACAGCAGCATTATCAGTCGGCTCACAATGAAGCGTCTTAAAATCGCCTCACTGCTAAGCGTCTTAAAACCGCCTCGCCGCTAAGCGTCTTAAAACCGCCTCGCCGCTAAGCATCTTAAAATCGCCTCACTGCTAAATGTCTTCAAACCAGCTCGCGATAACATGTCTGCAGAACAGTTCGCCAACTAGCATTTTCCGATTG
Organism: Draba incana; assembly: GCA_963576765.1. Lineage (NCBI taxonomy): Eukaryota > Viridiplantae > Streptophyta > Magnoliopsida > Brassicales > Brassicaceae > Draba > Draba incana. The sequence continues at coordinate 22,166,948 of OY755208.1, forward strand.
GCTCGAATCACTGGTCTTAAATTGCTAAGTGTTCATTATTGGAGCAGGCGTGTTCGCGGGAACACTCTTGTAAACCAAAATGTTCAATCTCAAAAACCCAACTACCAAATTACTGGTCTAAAAACACTAAAACAAGCTTAATCAAGTAGATAGCACAAAAAGAGCGGCTCGTTGTTATCTTCAGCGAAACATCGTTAATGAGCTCGCCATCATCTATGGCAAAACTTGTCGCTCTGCTCGTCGTTATCTTCAGCAACACATCATCGCTGGGTTCGTCGACAACGAAGACGAGTCCTCGCCACTAGGCTCTTCGAAAAACAACAACGAATACTCGCCTCCGGCCTCGCCAAACTCAAAGACGAATCTTTACCGTTGGGCTCACCATTTTCTTCAATCATCATGATTCTTGGTTGGGCTCGCCGTCTTCTTTGACGAATCGCCATGCTAAACTCGCCACTTTGACCAGGAAAACATCTTCGCTCAGTTCGCTATCTACCTGGATGGTTCGTAGGACTTCACTCAGTCCGCTCTTATCTTTCACAAAATGATGCCACCCAGTCCACTGATAAGACAGTCTATCTCCACCTCGACCAGTCCGCTGATAAGACAGTCAGTCTCCATCTCGACCAGTCAACTGGTAGAATATTCTGTCTCAATCTTGACCGGTCCGCTGACAAAACGCTCTGTCATCATGACGACCAGCTCGCAGTAACATTTTCAGACCAGCTCGGATCATAGAATTTTTTCGATCGGCTCGCCAAAAAACGCTTTCGAAACAGCTCGTCGTAAACTCGAAAGCGACTCAAAAAAAAAAGGAAATTGGAGAAATACTCACAAGTCTGTACGTTACATATGTTTGGTGAAGGGAGGAATCAAAACAAAGAAGATTTAAATTGATTAGAAAGTGGGCTTGATATGAGGTCAAAAGCCCAAGAAGTTGTTGACTTTTTGATATCGCGTCTTCATCGTCGATTCGGTTCGCAACAGTCGGATTTTCACCTCGCGACAAGTCGTCAACACGCTCCACCGCTACTTGCCGATTTGCTTCTCTTTTCACCTCAAAAGTTCTCCGCCTCCACCAAATCAACCCTGTGAGCTCGCAAGATTGGTGGAATCAACTCGTCAAGTCACCTAATCGACCTAACAACATCGATTTCAATATCGCTCCGTCGTCGCCTCTTCCTCGAATCAACCTCGGCGTCATTGTCACTTCGCTGCTCAAAACCAATCTCACTACAAGCTCCGCTTCGCCTCGCCTCCTCGTGTCCTCGACTAGTTTTGATAAGTCAATTGAGGAAGATAAGCCCACCTTCACCATATCACTAAAACTCTGTTTTATTAAACCAAAGCATAACGAAGTCAGGAAAGGAAAAATTTCCTATTCCTATTGGGCTTGGCCCAACCGACTTTGTACACTATAAATATACTTGTACATCCTCATAATAAGGGGATCAGAAATCTTATACAGAAAAACTCTTACAGCTTTCCAGCTATCAATAAAAACCCTAATTCATATCTTTTGCTTTTGTCTTTGCGTTTTAATCTACGTTCGTGATTCAAACCCTAGAAATCTCTTATCGCCCTACGAACCTTACAAATTTAATTGTGAGAATCCAGCACCCACATAATTTATTGCACTATTGCTTTCATTCATATAAAGAAAACGTGTTGTTTTCAGTGTCTTATCACATACGTAATGCGTTTTTTCATATATTTGTTTTCAGTGTTTCTTCTTTTTCACTAGAAGCTATGTTTTGAGACTATTGTGCTTTTAAAATTATTTTCTGTCTCTGTTGGGATTGTACAATGCTTTTGAATTTGTTTTGATCCTCTTGCATAATCGGAACATGAATAGCATCACTTCACATTTGTTGTGTCTTAGTTTGACCTTTAGCATATTCTTCATAAATTCTGTCATTACTATGTTCTTAATAATTTATGTAACACCTAGCCATTGTGATTGACTAATGCAACATCTGTGATCATTTTTTTCTTTTGATGCACATGTATATCTTCTTCTGGTGGACTGTATGGAGGGAGTGTTGTGTCTGGCCTTTGGTGAAAAGATAAAGCCACTACTGGCATTCAATGAAGCAAGGTATTATTAGATGTAGATGGGACTTGGTTGGTTTATGTTTGTTTGTGGTCATTACTGGATGGTTGCTGTTAGGTGTATATCATTGATAGTTGCATTGTATTAGTTATAGATCATTGATGGGTAATTTTTGTTAGTTGTATTTAATTGATGGTTGTTTTGTGCTTTTGAAAATAGATTTCTTGATTATGTATTGTGGTTTTGTATTTAGGTGATTGATGGTTGTTTTGTGTTAGGTGTAGGTCATTTAACTTTGTTTTGTGTTACTATTTAATTTATATTAAGACATAAATACATCATTGAATGACTATAACACTCAACTACCAACGCACAAACCAATGTTTATTATGTTCTATATATTGAACCCTATAATCAGTTTCTTAAAACACACCATAAAACTCTTAACCACAACTCCTCTTAATCTGTACTATGTTCTTCTCTTTCCTTCATCTTTTATCAAACCACAAACTTAGAAATGGATTCTACGAACCCATTTAGTCAGTCACATAATTTTATGGATCTTTTAAATAGCCAAGTCCCTTTTACCCCTAGCCTAGAGCCTTTTACCCCTAGCCAATAGCCTTTTACCCCACTGTTCAGTACTCAATGTACTAAATAACCAATCCTAGAGGAAGACACACCTGAGGAGAAGAGAGTTAGAAGGAAATGAACACCCACATAAGATTTAGTCCTCATCTCGGTTGAACACCAGCAAGGATGCTGTTGTGGCAAATGAGCAAAAAGGAATTACGTTTTGGCAACACATTGCTGATTTCTACAACGCAAGTCCTAAGTTAGTAGAAGAAGAAAATCAAAAGTCAATGCATCTTAAGCAAATGTGGCCGAAAATAAATGATCAAGTCTCCAAGTTTGTTGGAGCATATGAGGCTGCAAAATCTCATAAAACAAGTGGCTACAATGATAATGAGATTCTAAAAAAAATGCTTACGAGATCTTCTACAATGACTACTAGAAAAAATTCAACCTTGAGCATGCATGGACAGAATTGAAGAATGATCAGAAATGGTATTCTTTTGCTGTACCAGCTGGTGGAAGCTCAAAAAGAAAAAAGGGTGAGGATGGTTATGCATACTCTTCAGCCTCTCACATAGTTGGGGATGTGGAGTATGAGGCAATGGCTCGTCATCCCGGTGTAAAGGCAGCTAAGGCCAAAGGTAAAAAGAGTGTGAGAAACACAAATACTCTAGACAACAAAGCAACTTCTCTGTGTAAATTTGAAAGCATGTGAGTGATAAAGGAGAAGGATCTAGCCGTCAAAAAATAATTGTCAAAGATTGTACTTCTGGACAGTCTCTTAGCAAAAGAAAAAGAACCTCTTACTGAGATTGAAGTAGCTTTTCAGACACTTTATGCTTATTCATACACTTTTGGTACTACTTATATGTAATGTAAACAGAACACTCTATTATTGTTGTTTCTTTATTCAGACACTTTTGGTACTACATATGCTGTACCACTCTATTATTGCCTTTATATTTGTTTTGTACGTTTTTCTATATATATGTAACCTTTTATGTTATTTCTCATTGTCCAGAACACTCTCATTGTCCAGAATACTCAAACCCTCCACATATTTCTCTTTCTCGTTCTCCATAATACTCCCTCTCCTATTGTCTAAATCCTTCATTTCTTATAAACATTCTAATGTGTTCAACCAACCAAAAATGGCCTCTTCTTCTCATGATACATTCGATTTCGATGATGAATTTCAGCAAGCATTTGACGAAGCATTCGAGAATGAGTTCAACGATTGTGGTCCACCTAAGAAGGCAACCAAGTCAAAAAAAAAAACGAACCCATATTAATAGAGACCGCGAAGATGGACACATCCGTTTATTGAACGACTATTTCAATGAAGATGCGACCTACCCTCCTCATATATATCGATGCTGTTTTCGGATGAACAAGTATTTGTCCATGAAAATAGTTGATTGCCTCTCTAATGAACTACAATTCTTTCAACAAAGAAGAGATGCTACCGGAAGATACGGTCTCTTTGGACTACAAAAGTGTACAGCCGCAATTTGTATGATGGCATATGGTATTGTGGCTGATTTGTCTGACGAATACCTCGGGCTCGCTGGAAGTATTGCGCTTTCGTGCTTGGAAAATTTCACTGAAGGTATAATATCTTTGTTCGAAGATGAGTATCTCAGAAGACCCATACCAGATGATCTTCAAAGATTACTCGATGTTGGAGAGGCACGCGGATTTCTCGGGATAATAGGAAGCATTGATTGTATGCATTGAGAGTGGAAGAATTGCCCCACAGCTTGAAAATGACAATATTCATGTGGATCCGGAAAACCAACAATTGTTTTAGAGGTTGTAGCATCATATGATCTCTGGATTTGGCACGCATTTTTTGGAGCTCCAGGTTCATGTAACGATCTCAATGTTCTTGATCGCTCACTGGTTTTTGATGATATAATACATGGTCGAGCTCTAAGTGTGAATTTCGTTGTCAATGGACACCGGTATGATTTGGATTACTATCTCACTGATGGTATTTATCCAAAATGGGCAACTTTTATCCATTCCATTTCACTTACACAAGAACTGAAAGCATCGTTATTAACCTGTCTGAAAAGATGTCGAGCGTGCTTTTGAAGTCTTACAAGCTCGATTTGCCATTGTGAAAAATCCAGCTCTTTTTGGGATAAGGCCAAAATAAAAAAGATTATGAGAGCATGTATCATACTGCACAATATGATAGTTGAAGACGAATGAGATGGATACGCTCTGGTTAATGTCGCAGAATTCCAACAAAGAGAAGGAAACAGAACTTCACAAGTGGATTTTACGTTCTCTACCGATATGCCTACAAATCTTGTCAATATGATGGCCAATCGTAATCAAATTTGTGAGAGAAGAATCCATCATCAATTGAAAGCTGAATTGGTTGAACATATATGGCAAAGACGAAATCAAGATTACAACTGAGCATTCCTTTTCGTTTATCATTTGAGAATTTATATTTTAAATGTTTCATGTCTATGTATTTTTTAAATGTCTTTAAATGCAATATGTTATAAATTTTAACAAAATAATTAAAAAAATAAATTTTCTTAAGAACATAAAATTAAAATCTATTGTTGCACGAGCTAAAAATTAAAATTTTTTATTGAGGTTCTAAAATATTAATGATGGAGAATTTATAATAAAAAAATACTAAGAACCAAAAATTAAAAGCTATTGTTGGACATGGTCTTAAAATTTTACTAAGGACATGACTAACCCGTATGTAAAGTAGTAAAGTTCCAATTTTTGAGTCGGGCTCTAAATATAAAAATATGTAGGAATAACCAAGAAACGTGGTTACCTGTCTTGATGCTTTATAGACTTTATAGTTTATCTAATCAAATATAACCGATGTGTTTAGGTACCGTACGTAATTTAACATTTTTAAAAAATCACAAAACTTTAAAAAGACGGTCCAAGTGATCTTTTTGAGGATTTAATTAATAAAAACGAGCCTACTGATTTTCAAATTGAAACTATAATATATTTTCACTGATTTGTTTGACAAAAAAATAAAATTATCACGGGTGCAAATGGTTTACATAAGTAGAATAAATGGAATAACTTGAGTGAAAAAATGAAGGGGTGGAAAATTGATTGTTTTTGTTCCACTAATTCCTCTCCTATTTTATAGAAAAATGTTTTCCTCCAACTTTGTTCATGTTTTCAATTTTTATTAGTAGAATAAGTTGAATCACTTTTAAAACTTTTCAACCCAAATGGTAAACATCTACCAATTTTTGTTTCACTCAAATAGTAAAAATCTAGAGAAATACATAATTCTACCAATTTTTGTTTCACTCAAATGGTAAAAATCTAGAAGAATACATAATTCTACCCATTTTTATTCCTCTAAATTAACAACCATTTGCACCCCCACGTATTTACATTGTAGTAGCCAAAACCAAATAGAGCTTAACGTCGTGAAAACCCGTTTCGGTTAATTAATGAACCGGTCGGTCTTAGTGAGTCTGACACCAATTTAATCTGAAACTGATAATGTTAAACAAAGACACGTGTCGGCGTCTCGGTGTACGATGAGCCACCTTATTGAGTACGTTGGTTTGTCGTTTTATAATTCACGCATTAGACACGTGTCTTTCTCCACACCATGTCTTTTACTGGCCGACTCGCTTTGCAAACAAAAACCTCAGTTATTTTTTTATTTTCAATAACTTTTATCCTTCTCCCCTTATCTAACCATACTATATATAAAACAGAGAGAAAACAAAGAATCCCAAAACTTAAAAATAAAATATGGCTGGAAAAATGAAACCTGGACAAGTTTTTCACCTGTTATGCTTATTTTCCGTTGTCTTGTTTCTCTGTGCATTCTCAGTGAAAGTTTCAGGTGATGTTGATTATCAGAGATCGGTTCCAGCGGAAGCTAGAACGACGCCGGTTTGGTTATCTACAATCAAACAGTCTGGTAATAATTACTGGGCAAAACTCAAAGAGACTTTAGGTCGTGGTCACTCCCGGTTTTTCCCTCCAAACATAGAGTAAGTAGACATTCAATTTGTTTTTCTTTTCTTTCAAAAGCTGGTTATCGAAAATGAAGTTTTCCATATCAAGAAGAAGATACGGATTTGATCTTCTCCAATCATAACTAATTGTTCAAAAGTGTATGAGAGTGTAAATATTCCATGTTTTAGACCGGTCTTGTTATGAGATTTTAGGTTTTATACATAACTACTTTATATTCCCTCCGTTGTCAAAAGATTGATGTTATAGAATTTTCACAACTACTAAGAAAACACATTAATTCTTAGTTATAAATGTCTTGTTTATTGTACTAAACAATTTTCTATGATTCTAAACCAATAGTAATTCAATAAAACCAATTAATGTGTTTTGGAATTTACAATTCATCATTATTTTTTCATTAAAAATGTATTGAATATGTAAAAAATTAATTTTTTAGAAATATTTGTTTTTCCTACAATACCAAATGTTCCTAGTTTTTTTTTTTTGACATTTACTGAAACTCTCATTGTTTATTATGTTCCCTTTATGTAGTTTTAGAGGAAAAAGTGATCCATCAATGGGAGCTGGAGAGAAGATGAAAGAGGCGGTGACAAGGAGTTTCGAGAATAGTCAAAACACGGTGGAGGGAGTTGCTAGATCAGCGGCGGAAGCGGCGTGTGATGCGGCGGAATCAGTGAAAGAGAAGGTGAAGTGGAGCGTTTCCGGCGGAGAAACTAGGAAGCAGCAACCGGAGAGTACTAGTGAGGAACTTTAAATACGATTGTTGTTTAAGACTCGTGTGTGTTTTGAAGGTGTGTGATTGGTAGCGAAACGACGCAGTTTCGGGGGAGAATCGCCACATCTCATGCTTTTGTTTTCCTTGGTACAACGATCACGTCACTTGTGGCATGTCTGTGTCTTATTGTTGCTCTTACTTTTTCTTTGCGGAAATAAGATATTTTAGACTCTACTATTTTCAGCTGTTTGACGTGAATAATGGGGATTTAATAATGCATTTTATTTTTGCATAATGGATTCGAGATCTCATAAGATATGGTTCATGCCTAAACCATTGGCTTTAAAATATCTGTTGGCCTAAAATATCTATGTATATAAAAAGACTAGATTATGACCCGCGTTGATACACGTGAATCATGTTAAATGTTATTCAAATAAATATTTAAGTTTTAGTTAGTAACCCGTTCAATTACGATAATATATTGATATACAATAAAATACACATCTTAATCATTAAATATCAATTTTTATCTACATTTTCATATTCTAATTTATATATCATACGGATCCTGAAATATATAAGTGTAATTTAATTCGTATTCTTAATAATAAAATAAAAAAATTACTATATTGTTAGAATATATATTCTTCAAATAATGTATAGTTAAATTAGGACATAACAAACTTCATGTAAATAATCTCATAATACCTATAAAATTATTATAATAGTAGTTGTATTGTTATTATCTTTTTAACTTATACATATTTATAGAAAAATATTGAATATACCAATCTTATCTTAAGTCAAAAATTTTGTTTTTTTTTGTGATTCTATAATTATGTTGAAAAGTATGCTTATAGATTTAGGTGATCTCTGCGATGGCTATGCATATCTTAAATTTTTAAATTTAGATTTTCATATCCTTCTAACTATTTTTTGTTTTTCAGTTTATATATCCTCTTTTGTTTAATCATTTTCTTCTTTTTCTTTCATTCTCTCAATATTTTTTTGTTTTTCTACAACTTCTATTATCTCTAAATTACTTTTTTCACCTTTTATTCTCTCTACTTTTTGTTTTTTACGACTTTATTTTTCTCGATTGTTTTTTAATTAGTGTTGTAACATCCGCGAACCAGAAATGTGAATTCTGGTGGTCGTGTCGAGCGACACAGAGAGTGTGTCGATCGACACGAGGGTTTTTGTTGGTGTCGATCGACACGGCCTTTGGTGTCGCTCGACACTTACATTTTCTGAACTGAGTAATTAACTTTTTAATTGCGGTTTTTGGCTCAGTTTAAGGGAGTTAAGCACTAGGTTTGTGTTTATAATCTGGTGATAATCGTGGCCGCGTGCTACAGTAGAGAAAAGGGGTCAAAAGTTAGAGTTTAGAGAGAGGGATTGTGTTTAAGAGAATTGTTGCAAAGAAATTCTCCTGAAACCGTTTTCCTTGAGTTCTAGAGACCTAAGGATCGTTGTTCTTCGTGGTTAGACCGTTTTTTGTTCGTGTGAAGCCTTGTAGAGGCTGTGATCGTGTTCTCCTTGCTGTTTCAATCCAAATCCGTTTCATTCCTAAGCCAAGGTGAGTTGTGACCGCGGTTTCTGGGCTATGAAGATGATTCGTTATGTTTGGGTTGACTGATTGTGTGTGAATTCGTGGATTGCTGTTTTTGGTATGGTTTGGATATTGTGTTCTTCGTTTCCATGCAGGTTTTGCGACTAGTGTAACCAGAATCGAGTCTCGAGAGGAGAAAGACTCGGTTCTGCATTTCAGTGAGGCGTTTCGATCGACACCAGGAGGGTGTTGCTCGACACGAAGATTTTCAGAGTGTCGATCGACATCTTTGTGGTGTCGCTCGACGCAGAGTTTTTTTGGTCGTGTCGATCGACGCCTCTGTGGTGTCACTCGAGACGCACCCCTATTTCCCGAAATGTGTTATATCACTGAGTTTAGTTATGTGTTGAATTGGGTTATATTGGTTGTGCTAATGTTTATCTGAGCCTGCTTGTTACGCCGGTAGGCGGGATGAGCAACTCACTAAGTATTTATGAAATACTTACGCAACTCTTATTTCCATGTGTTGCAGGTAAAGGAAAAGTGTGATCGCGGAATCGAGGCCTTAGGAAGAGGATGATAGAATTTTATGTTGTTGTTGTTAGTCTAGTAAACCAGATGTTTTAGGTTGCTAGATTATTTATTTGAGCATTCCTGAATTGGTATTGACTATTTATTTTGGATTATTGGTTATTTATTTTTATGGAATTCTTGGATTATTCTGTTGATTTAAATGGTTATGTTTTTCCGCAGTAGAAATGTTTAGTTAAAAAAAAAAAAAAACTTGGTTGTTTCATTTTGGTATCAGAGCCTAGACGGTTTTAGGACAAATGAATTTGGATGTGTTAGACTATGTGTTTAAATTGATTTTTTTGTGTTTAGTCAATTTAATATGGTCTTAGTATCATCCTCTTCGCCCTTTTAAAATGATTCCGCAGTAAGTTTATATGATTGATTGTGACTTTTTGTAGCTTATTGTCTTGTTATGTGTGAGTGCAGAGAGATGGACACCGGAGCTAGAGGTCGTGGACGGGGTAGAGGTCGTGGCAAAGGTCGTGGACGTAGTCGTGGACCAGTGGTTGAATCGTCTTCGAGTGCTACGCATGCGTCAGAAACTCCTACGCATCAGGTGGGATTCGGGGGCGAGGCCAGTGGTAACACTAGTGAGAGCGTTGTGGGCGTCGGTAGGGGCGCTCGTATGGCTGGCAGAGGAGCGGGCCCATGTGTGGGTGCTGTTCCAGCTCAGGATCGCTGGGAGCGTATAGAGGGCTTTATGGCGCAGTTGTTAGAGCGGTTTTCGGCGGCAGTTCCGGTTTAGGCTTCAGTGGTGCCTCCTGTGGCAGATGTACAGCCGAGGGCTGCGGTTGCAAGGTGCGTCCGTCTTACCTAGAGATGGTGAGTCAGATGCGTCATATGAGTACCGCTTTCTTTTTCGGTGGTGCTAGCCCCGAGGATGCAGATGAGTGGCGTTTGCGAGTGGAGCACAATTTTCGCTCGGTTCGTTGTCTTGAGGAGTTCAGGGTTGAGTTGGCAGTTCATTATCTGAGTGGTGATGCTCACGCTTGGTGGAGAGCTTTGGAGGCAAGGAGGCCTGGCGCAGCTTGGACCTGGGAAGAGTTTGTGACCGAGTTTAACGCTTAGTACTTTCCTCAGGAGGCTCTAGATCGTCTCGGGATAAGATTCGTGGAGCTAGTGCACTGTGATTGTACTGTTCGATAGTATGACGCCAAGTTCAGTAGGATGCTTATCTATGTGGATAGAGCCATAGAGGATCAGCAGGCCCAGGTCCAAAGGTTCTTGAGGGGACTACGACAGGATTTGCGGACCAGATGTAAAGTGACAGAGTATGCCTCGAGGGCGAAGCTGGTAGAGGTGGCTGCTGGTATTGAGAAGGACCTTCGGGGTCAATTTGTGGCGGTGGTTCCAGCTGCAGTTGTTCCTGCTGCTCAGCCTAAGAGGCAGCAAGGTAGTTCCGGTTCTGGTCCCGGTAAAGGCGGCAAGCCTGCATAGGGTCAGAAACGGAAGTGGGATGGCGCTTCCAGGCCCAGTCAGTGTTCGAGGGGCAGAGCACGTTATGGATGCGGTAGTTTCGAGCATTGCCTTTCGAGTTGCCTCTAAAAAGGCAACCGTCGGCAGCAGTCGCAGCAGTCGGATTCCAGAGTTTGTTTCCACTGCAGGGAGACGGGGCATATCAGGTCGATGTGTCCCAGGTTGCTGCAGATGACCGTTGCTGCAGTCTAGCCAGTGGCACAGTTGGCGGCAGTGCAGCCTTTGGGCCAGATTGGACCGGCACCGCGAGTCTATTCCCTAGGATAGGTGGGGCAACATAGCGGCGCGTCGATCACAAGTAAAATTTTAGACTCAGACTTTGTAAAATCGTAGTTGTTGAATTGTTGTTTATTCTTTCATTTTACTTGTGATAGTTCTAGTTGGGTTTCTCAACGCATATGAATTGTGTAGGGACCTTGTTAGTGGGAGGTTTTGAGTTCCATATGCTTTTCGATTCTGGAGCATCTAACTGCTTTATTACCCCGGAGCATGTCGAGAGCAGTGGCATCCGTACCAGCGCTGGTGAGCGTTCGGGTTTGGTCAAGGTGGCTGGAGGTGGATTCCTAGCTACTTCGGGCCGTGCTAAAGTAGTTGATGTTCAGATTGCTGGGCAGTTGATGCCAGCAGATTTGGTGATAAGTCCGGTGAAGTTGTACGACGTTATCCTGGGGATGGATTGGTTGTTGTTCTACAAAGTTCATCTGGATTGTTTCCAAGGCAGAGTGGTCTTCGAGCGAGATGCAGAGAGGTTGGTGTTTCAAGGAGTGAGACCGACTTCAGGGAGTCTCATGATTTCTGTAGTTCAGGCGGTGCAAATGATCGAGCGTGGATGCGAGGCTTATTTGGCAACAATTTCTATGCCAAAGTCTGTTGGTAAGGTTGCAATGAGTGAGATTCAGGTTGTCCGGGATTTTGAGGATGTTTTTCACTCGTTGCAGGGATTACCGCTGTCTCGGTCCGATCCGTTTACGATTAAGTTAGAGCCCAGGACTGAGCCTATCTCCAAGGCTCCTTACAGAATGGCTCCAGCTGAGTTGGTAGAGCTGAAGAAGCAGTTAGAGGATTTGGCGGGTAAGGGTTTTATTCGTCCGAGTACTTCACCGTGGGGAGCGCCGGTGTTGCTTGTGAAAAAAGAAGGATGGTAGTTTTCGGTTATGTATCGATTACCGGGGACTTAACCGGGTCACTGTGAAGAACAAGTACCCTCTCCCGAGGATTGATGAGTTGCTAGATCAGTTGAGGGGTGATACTTGGTTCTCTAAGATCGACTTGGCATCATGTTACCATCAGATTCTGATCGATGAGGTAGATGTTCAGAAGACGGCGTTCAGGACCAGATATGGGCATTTCGAGTTTGTGGTTATGCCTTTCGGTTTAACGAATACGCCTGCAGCGTTTATGAGGTTGATGAACGGCGTATTTCAGGAGTATTTGAATGTTTTCATGATTATCTTTATTGATGACATCCTGGTTTACTCGAAGAGTCCTAAGGAGCACGAGGTGCATTTGCGGTTAGTTCTAGAGAAGCTTCGGGAGCAGAAGCTTTACGCAAAGTTGAGCAAGTTTAGTTTTTGGCAGAGAGATAGGTTTCCTTGGCCATATTGTTTCTGCAGATGGATTTTCTGTGGATCCGGCTAAGATAGAGGCTATTTGAGATTGGCCTAGACCGTCTAATGCAACCGAGATCAGGAGCTTTCTGGGTTTAGCATGATATTATCGGAGGTTCGTCAAGGGCTTTGCGAGTATGGCTCAGTCGATGACGAAGTTGACCGGGAAGGATGTTTTATTTGTTTTGTCTCAGGATTGTGAGGACAGCTTTACGAGGCTGAAAGAGATGTTAATGAGTACACCGGTGTTGGCGTTGCCTGAGCTGGGTAAGCCTTACGCAGTGTATACTGATGCTTCTGGGATTGGTCTGGGATGCGTGTTGATGCAGGGGGTAGAGTGATTGCGTATGCTTCGAGACAGTTGAGAGGTGGTGAACGTAATTACCCTATGCATGATTTAGAGTTTGGTGCAGTTGTGTTTGCGTTAAAGATTTGGAGATCCTATCTGTATGGAGGGAAAGTTCAGATTTTCACAGACCATAAGAATCTACAGCACATTTTCACTCAGCCGTTCCTGAATATGAAACAGAGACGCTGGGTCGAGTTGATAGCAGATTACGAGTTGGATATTGTTTATCATCCTGGTAGGCAAACCAGGTAGCGGATGCTTTGAGTCGTCGACGAGTAGATTCGGCTCGGGAGCAGGATATCGAGTCACTAGAGAGCGAGATTAGCACCTTGCGGTTATGTGCTATTTCACAGGAGTCAATGGGCTTAGAGGCGGCTGATCAGGCAGATCTTCTGAGTAGGATTCGAGTGGCTCAGGCGAGTGATCAGAATTTGGTTGCTGCGCCGATCGCAGAGGGTTATGAGTATCAGGTCTCTTCGAATGGGACGATTCTTGTTCGTGGTTGGGTTTGTGTACCCAAGGTTGAGGAGTTGAGGCAGGAGATTCTGCGAGAGGCTCATATGAGTAAGTTCTCGATTCATCCTGGAGCGACTAAGATGTATCGTGATCTCAAGCGGTACTATCACTGGGTCGGGATGAAGAGAGATGTCGCTGCTTGGATTTTGAAGTGTAACACGTGTTCGTTGGTTAAGGCAGAGCATAAGTTTCCGAGTGGATTGTTGCAGAGTTTACCCATTCCGGAGTGGATGTGGGGTATGATCACGATGGATTTCGTAGTGGGATTACCTAACTCGAGGACCTTCGATGCTATCTGGGTGATCGTGGATCGGTTGACTATGTGACGCACAAGTTTTTTTTTTTTTTTAATTACTTCATAATAGCATTCAACGATAATCCTTCACCCAACAACCGCACAAAAAGCCATACAAACATCCAGATAAAAGCGTCAATGTTAAATCCGGGAACACACAAAATAAGTCTAGCATCCTAACACCAGGTTCACTAGATTAGACTATACACAACAGCCTATACGCAACAAACCCCTATCATCCCCTCCTCTGGCCATGATTCCGCGATCAAACCTTGCCTTTACCTGCAACACAATTGGGAAAAACGAGTTGCGTAAGTATTTAACAAATACTTAGTGAGACGGTCGTCCCATCTACAGGCCAATTTACTTGAATAAAGCAATACATGAAATACCAGGGTTATCAGACAATACACGGAACAAGCAACCAACAAAAAACGGAAAAACAGGAACAGCAGGTCTTGTGTCGACAACTAAGTCAGCAATCCCACAACCTGGTCATCACGACCTGGAGCTACAGCAGCACCCCCACCAGGGCCCACTGGAACTCCCCCGCCTCTACCGGCACCAGCCAACATACTGGCACTAAGCGACTGGGACTCTGACACGGTTTCTCCACTCTGAGATACACTCTGCGCCGCGCTCTCTGCTGACTCCACAGCTGGTCCACGACCACGACCCCTGCCTCCACGGCCACCCACTCTGTCCCCACGGGCCACTGCCCTGCCCCCACGGGCTACCACTCTGCCACGACCTCTAGCTCGGGTATCCATCTCACTGCAACACGACAAGCAGATAAGTACCCTAGAAGTCACAATCAAACAAACAACTTACCGCGGAATCTCTTTGAAGTCCGGTGAGGATGATACTAAGACTAGAATTGATTACACACACACAAAAATCAATTAACACACATGGTCTCAGCTCATCACAAACACCACTAGCCCTAGAACCGTAAGGGCTCTGATACCAAAATGTGACGCACAAGTTTTTTTTTTTTCTTTAATTACTTCATAATAGCATTCAACGATAATCCTTCACCCAACAACCGCACAAAAAGCCATACAAACATCCAGATAAAAGCGTCAATGTTAAATCCGGGAACACACAAAATAAGTCTAGCATCCTAACACCAGGTTCACTAGATTAGACTATACACAACAGCCTATACGCAACAAAACCCTATCATCCCCTCCACTGGCCATGATTCCGCGATCAAACCTTGCCTTTACCTGCAACACAATTGGGAAAAACGAGTTGCGTAAGTATTTAACAAATACTTAGTGAGACGGTCGTCCCATCTACAGGCCAATTTACTTGAATAAAGCAATACATGAAATACCAGGGTTATCAGACAATACACGGAACAAGCAACCAACAGAAAACGGAAAAACAGGAACAGCAGGTCTTGTGTCGATCGACGGGGAGCAACCCTGTCGATCGACAGCCACAAAACTACTCGTGTCGATCGACGGGGATCAACCCTGTCGATCGACGGCTCACAACCACGTGTCGATCGACAGGAAGCAATCCTGTCGATTGACGGCAAGCCTGCTGTCCGAGTTTGGCCTATCCTCTCATGGCCAAATCTCTTCAATCTACACCAGAAACTTGCGATTTTAACCACAAAAATCCACCCAAACACACAACAAACAATCGTACAACATCTATTCCTCAATTCAAGGACCTATGGTCGCGCACTCACCTTAGATCTGAAGAAAAAGGAGGAAACCCATGAAGAACACGAAGAACATGAGCTTCAATCTCCGATTTCCCGCACGAATCCAACACCCCAAGCTCTCCCCACGAAGGCACACAATCTAGGATTGAGATCTAAGGAGAATCCACAAGAATTTCCTTTAAAACTTCTCAAAATCCTTCAAATCTCCCCTTTTTTTTTCTCTTTTCTCCCTTTTTCTTCTCCTTTCCTCGGCCACCAAAACTAAGGGAGCCTTTTATAAGAAACCCTAGGTTTCCCAAACCTAGATCTGATTTTAACCCGTGTCGATCGACAGACACATCTCGTGTCGATCGACACGGCACTCTCTGCCCAAACTTTCGAGGAAAACGACCCGGTGTCGATCGACAGACACGCACAGTATCGATCGACGCTCACCAAAAATCACATTTTTAGTTCACGGGCGTTACAATTCTCCCCCACTAGTATGGATTCGACCTCGAATCCCGCAAAGGCACGTCCACACAGGACTACTCTCTGGCCCGCGCCGGCCAATACCACAAGAGATTCTCACACAATCTCAGAGACCCATGAACTAATCCTATGTTTATACGCACGTTCCTTAGACATTTATTACGTTTAACTCATCACACACTCTAGGGAACCACCGTCCCCTTGGGAAACCACCGTCTCCCCGCACCATAGAGGAACCACCGTCCCAATATAGGCACTCGGTACTATAACGGAGACCACCGTCTCGATATAATACCCAGGAAACCACCGTCTCCTGTGAGACCACCGTCTCTCGGTATGCATACAGGAAACCACCGTCTCCGATACATACCCTGGAAACCACCGTCTCCAGCACATGAGTCAATCGTAATAAAAGTCTACAAACGCCTATAAACATCAGCGACTAGGTCACCTCACACGGTCTATACTCGATACTCCCACCGGAATATCCACAAAACACGACCTCACTGGCCAACACAATCGATATATCAGAAACACGATCTGATAACTCAGAAATATAAAAAAACACATCTCATAAATCTCCAAAGAAAAAAAATGTATATCGCTACAACGAAACGAAAGATACATGAACCAACAACACTACTGGCACAAGGCCTACACGAAACTGGAACCACAAAGAAAACTAAGCTCAAATGGCGACCTGCTCGTCGAACCATTTCTTGAACTTCAGCTTCATCTTTGCCTCCGGCTCCCAAGTCTCCTCCTGGCAACCGCCACAATCCCATAGGATACGCAACAACGGGATCTTCTTCCGACGCAATTCCTTGATCCTCCTCTCAAGGATTCTCACAGGAACCGCATGAACCGACATATCAGGCTGAAGATCCGCTGGGATCTCTGGCACTAGCTCCTCCGACTCATGCAGGCACTTCCTCAACTTCGACACATGGAAAACCTTATGAAATTCCTTCATGATCGGTGGTAACTCTAACCGATAAGCCACTGGTCCAACACGCTCCACCACCGGGAACGGACCCATAAATCTCGGATTAAGCTTGTTCTCTGCTATGGATCTGTTAGGACCCCTCAACATAGCCATCTTGAGATACACACGATCTCCCACTGAGAACTCAAGCTCATGCCTACGCTTATCCGCATAACTCCTCTGCCTATCCTTGGCCTCCTACATGTTCAACCGCACGATACGAACCTTCTCTGTCGTTTCCTGAACATAAGTAGTCCCGTGAATGCTGCGCTCCCCCACTTGTGTCCAGCATAAAAGCGTCCTACATGGCCTCCCATACAGAGCCTCAAAAGGAGCCATCCCGATACTCGCCTGAAAGCTGTTATTATACGCGAACTCCACTAAGCTCAAATGGTCGGCCCACTGACCACCCCAATCCAAAACACACATCCTGAGCAAATCCTCCATAGTCTGAATAGTCCTCTCTGACTGCCCATCAGTCTGCGGATGATAAGCTGTACTCATATGCACCCTAGTGCCCATCTCTGCCTGAAAGGCTCTCCAAAACTCTGATGCAAACCTGGGGTCTCGATCAGAAACAATACTGGCTGGCACTCCATGCAGCCTCACAATCTCCTGCACAAACTTTTTGGCCAACTTAGCCGCTCCATCGGTCTTCTTAATGGCCAAAAAGTGTGCTGACTTGGTCAATCGATCCACAACCACCCAAATAACATCATACGTCCGCGACGTAGGTAACCCGACCACGAAATCCATCGTAATCATATCCCATTTCCACTCCGGGATGGGTAAACGCTGCAGCTTTCCACTTGGAACCTTGTGCTCGGCCTTGACCAACGAACACGTGTTACACTTAGACACATAAGCTGCCACGTCTCTCTTCATCCCGACCCAGAATCGTCCCATTCGGAGAGACGACATGCTCAAACCCCACTGCTCGTGACGAATCTAACAACAACTGATCACTCTGCTGAGCCACTCTGATCCTACTAAGAAGATCTGGCCGATCAACTGCCTCAAGGCCCAACGGCTCCTCCGAAATAGCACAAAGATGCAACGTGCTAATCTCGCCTACCAGCTCCTCGATATCCCGCTCGCGGGCTGAATCGGACCTCCGCCGACTCAAAGCATCTGCCACCTGATTAGCCTTGCCCGGATGATAAATGATCTCCAGATCATAATCTGCCAGCAACTCGACCCAGCGCCTCTGTCTCATATTCAGCAACGGCTGAGTAAAGATGTGCTGCAGATTCTTGTGATCCGTATAAATCTGCACTCTCCCTCCATAGAGATAAGACCTCCAAATCTTCAGAGCAAATCTTCATGCGTAGGCCGGTTACGCTCACTACCTTGCAACTGCCTCAAAGCATACGCGATGACTCGACCCTCCTGCATTAAAACGCAACCCAGACCAACTCCCAAAGCATCAGTGTACACGGTATAAGGCTTCCGCGGCTCGGGTAATGCCAACACCGGCGTACTAGTCAACATCTCCTTGAGTCTCGCAAAAATCTCCTCGCACTCCGGCGACCAGACAAACGGAACATCCTTACCGGTCAGCTTCGTCATCGGCTGCGCCGTACTCGCAAAGCCCTTGACGAACCTCCGATAATAACCTGCTAAACCCAAGAAACTCCTAATCTCAGTCGCACTGCTCGGTCTAGGCCAATCCCGAATAGCCTCAATCTTAGCTGAATCCACAGAAACTCCATCTACAGACACGATGTGACCAAGGAAACCCATCTCTCGCTGCCAGAACTTGCACTTGCTCAACTTAGCATACAGCTTCTACTCCCGAAGCCTCTCTAGAACCATACGCAAATGCACCTCGTGCTCCTCGGAACTCCTCGCATAAACCAGGATGTCATCGATAAAAATGATAACGAACACGTCCAAGAACTCCTTGAACACGTCGTTCATCAATCTCATGAAGGCCGCAGGCGCATTCGTCAAACCAAAAGGCATCACTACAAACTCAAAATGCCCATAACGCGTCCTGAAAGCCGTCTTGCGAACATCTGCCTCAGCAATCGGAATCTGATGATATCCTGAAGCCAAGTCAATCTTGGAGAACTAGGTAGCACCCCTCAGCTGATCCAGCAACTCATCTATTCTCGGGAGAGGGTACCTGTTCTTCACAGTGACTCGGTTAAGTCCCCGGTAATCGATGCACAACCGGAAACTCCCATCCTTCTTCCTCACAAACAAAAACGGCGCTCCCCACGGCGACACACTCGGTCGAATAAAACCCTTACACAAAAGGTCCTCCAACTGCTTCTTCAGCTCCGCCAACTCTGCTGGAGCCATCCTGTAAGGAGTCTTAGATATCGGAGCTGTCCCAGGCTCAAGCTCAATCGTGAAAGGATCGGACCGAGATGGTGGCAATCCCTTCAATGACCCGAAGACATCCTCGAACTCCTGAACAACCCGGATATCCTCCAAAGCAACCTCACCACTAGACTCCGACATAACAATCGTCGCCAGATAAGCCTCGCAACCCCGCTCTAACATCCGCTCAGCCTGAATAGCCGAGATCACGAGACTACTAGAAACCGACCTCAAACCCTGAAACGACAACCTGCCGCCATCTCGCTCGAAGCTCACTCTGCCCCTGAAGCAATCCAGATGAACCCGGTAGAACGATAACCAGTCCATCCCTAGGATCACGTCATACAGCGCCACTGGACTAATCACCAAGTCCGCTGGCATCGAATGCCCAGCAATCCGGACATCCACTGCCCTAGCACGGCCCGAAGTAGCCAGGAATCCGCCTCCAGCCACTTTGACCATGCCTGCGCGCTCACCGGCGCTACTCCGGATGCCACTACGCTCGGCATGCTCCGGGGTAATACAACAGTGCGATGCACCGGAATCAAACAACACGTGGGACTCAAAGCCGCCCACTAACACGGTCCCTACGCATACCACATGAGTTGGGAACCCTGAGACCCGATCACAAATAAAATAACAGAACACAAACCACAACAACAAGGAAAATTCTACCTCTAAGAATTTCACAAAGTTTGAGTCTAAAATTTTACCTGTGATCTGCCCGGCTCCACTGCTCTGACTGGACCCTGACAAAGGATACACGCGCGGTGCAGATCCAATCTGGCCTATCGGCTGCTGCACTGCCGTAACCTGACTCAAAGGCTGCACCTCAACTGACTGAATCGCTGCAACACCCGGCTGCTGCAACCTGGGACACCTCGACCTGATATGCCCCGGCTCGCGACAGTGGAAGCAAACCTTAGCCTCCCGGGAGACCTTAGGACAGTTCGCCACCTGGTGCTCGGAACTACCGCACCCGAAACAACCCTGCGGCCCGAGGCTACCAGAACCCGCCCTAGAAGGATCATCCTGTCTCCTCTTCTGGCCCTGCGCAGGCTGACTGCCCTTGCCGGAACCAGAACTACGCTGCTGCTGCTGGCCCTTCGGCTGAGCAATCGGAGCCACCACACGCGGAACCACTAAAGAACCAGCCTGCTCGCGCTGATCCTCCTCAATCGCTGCCGCCAACTCCACCAGCTCTGCCCTCGAGGCATAACTGGCACCTCTGCACTGAGACCGGATACTCAACCGAAGTCTATGCAAAAACCTCTGCATAAGAGTCCTCTCATCCTCAATATCACGGCCCGAATGCACCAACAATCTGCCAAACTCGGCATCATACTCGCGCACAGAACGGCCTCCCTGCTGCAGCGACATGAAACTCAACTGAAGACGATCTCAAGCCTCCTGAGGAAAATACTTAGCATTGAACTCGGCTAAGAATTCCCCCCAGGTCCACACTGCTCTCCGAGCCTCGATAGCTCGCCACCACAAATGCGCATCACCACACAGATAGTGAATGGCCAACTCTACCTGATACTCCGCAGGACAACGAATCGATCTGAAGTTACGCTCCACTCTCAAGCGCCACTCATCCGCCTCCGCAGGACCCACACGGCCCTCAAACGACGGCGTACCGATCCTCTGCATATGCCCCATGATCTCTAGGTAAGATGGCACCTGCCCCTCAGCCACTACAGCCCCCTGCTGCAAACCGGCCTCTGGAGGAACACCCGGAGCTTGCTCAGGAGCCACAGGCGGAAAACGTGCCAACAACTAAGTCAGCAATCCCACAACCTGGTCATCACGACCTGGAGCTACAGCAGCACCCCCACCAGGGCCCACTGGAACTCCCCCGCCTCTACCGGCACCAGCCAACATACTGGCACTAAGCGACTGGGACTCTGACACGGTTTCTCCACTCTGAGATACACTCTGCGCCGCGCTCTCTGCTGACTCCACAGCTGGTCCACGACCACGACCCCTGCCTCCACGGCCACCCACTCTGTCCCCACGGGCCACTGCCCTGCCCCCACGGGCTACCACTCTGCCACGACCTCTAGCTCGGGTATCCATCTCACTGCAACACGACAAGCAGATAAGTACCCTAGAAGTCACAATCAAACAAACAACTTACCGCAGAATCTCTTTGAAGTCCGGTGAGGATGATACTAAGACTAGAATTGATTACACACACACAAAAATCAATTAACACACATGGTCTCAGCTCATCACAAACACCACTAGCCCTAGAACCGTAAGGGCTCTGATACCAAAATGTGACGCACAAGTTTTTTTTTTTTCTTTAATTACTTCATAATAGCATTCAACGATAATCCTTCACCCAACAACCGCACAAAAAGCCATACAAACATCCAGATAAAAGCGTCAATGTTAAATCCGGGAACACACAAAATAAGTCTAGCATCCTAACACCAGGTTCACTAGATTAGACTATACACAATAGCCTATACGCAACAAAACCCTATCATCCCCTCCTCTGGCCATGATTCCGCGATCAAACCTTGCCTTTACCTGCAACACAATTGGGAAAAACGAGTTGCGTAAGTATTTAACAAATACTTAGTGAGACGGTCGTCCCATCTACAGGCCAATTTACTTGAATAAAGCAATACATGAAATACCAGGGTTATCAGACAATACACGGAACAAGCAACCAACAGAAAACGGAAAAACAGGAACAGCAGGTCTTGTGTCGATCGACGGGGAGCAACCCTGTCGATCGACAGCCACAAAACTACTCGTGTCGATCGACGGGGATCAACCCTGTCGATCGACGGCTCACAACCACGTGTCGATCGACAGGAAGCAATCCTGTCGATTGACGGCAAGCCTGCTGTCCGAGTTTGGCCTATCCTCTCATGGCCAAATCTCTTCAATCTACACCAGAAACCTGCGATTTTAACCACAAAAATCCACCCAAACACACAACAAACAATCGTACAACATCTATTCCTCAATTCAAGGACCTATGGTCGCGCACTCACCTTAGATCTGAAGAAAAAGGAGGAAACCCACGAAGAACACGAAGAACACGAGCTTCAATCTCCGATTTCCCGCACGAATCCAACACCCCAAGCTCTCCCCACGAAGGCACACAATCTAGGATTGAGATCTAAGGAGAATCCACAAGAATTTCCTTTAAAACTTCTCAAAATCCTTCAAATCTCCCCTTTTTTTTTCTCTTTTCTCCCTTTTTCTTCTCCTTTCCTCGGCCACCAAAACTAAGGGAGCCTTTTATAAGAAACCCTAGGTTTCCCAAACCTAGATCTGATTTTAACCCGTGTCGATCGACAGACACATCTCGTGTCGATCGACACGGCACTCTCTGCCCAAACTTTCGAGGAAAACGACCTGGTGTTGATCGACAGACACGCACAGTGTCGATCGACGCTCACCAAAAATCACATTTTTAGTTCACGGGCGTTACAGACTAAGTAAGCACATTTTTTGGCCATCAAGAAGACAGACGGAGCGGCTATTTTGGCGAAGAAATTTGTGAAGGAGATTGTGAGGCTGCATGGAGTGCAAGCTAGTATTGTGTCAGACCGGGATCCGAGATTTGCTTCAGAGTTTTGGGGAGCATTTCAGGAAGAGATGGGCACTAAGGTGCATATGAGTACTGCTTACCACCCGCAGACTGATGGGTAGTCAGAGAGGACGATTCAGACTTTAGAAGATTTGCTGCGGATGTGCGTACTGGATTGGGGTCACTGGATTGATCATTTGAGCTTGGTAGAGTTTGCTTATAATAACAGCTTCCAGGCGAGTATTGGGATGACTCCTTTTGAGGCTTTGTATGGGAGGCCATGCTGGACCCAAGTGGGGGAGCGGAGTATTCATGGGGCTACTTATGTTTAGGAAACGGCAAAGAAGGTTCGAGTTGTGAGACTGAACATGAAGGAAGCTCAGGATAGGCAAAAGAGTTATGCAGATAAGCGGAGGCGAGAGCTTGAGTTTGCAGTGGGAGATCGTGTGTCTCTTAAGATAGCAGAGAACAAGATGAGTCCGCGGTTTATGGGTCTGTTTCCGGTAGTGGAGCAGGTTGGGCCGGTTGCTTATCGGCTGGAGTTACCTCCGATTATGAAGGCATTTCATAAGGTGTTCCATGTTTCGATGTTGAGGAAGTGCCTACATGAATCGGAGGAGCTAGTGGCTAAGATTCTTGAGGATTTGTAGCCTAATTTGACGGTTTCGGCAGTTCCTGTGAGGATTCTCGAGAGGAGAGTCAAGGAGTTACGTCAGAAGAAGATTCCACTGTTGCGAGTTTTGTGGAATTGTGCTGGTTGCGAGGAGGAGACTTGGGAGCCTGAGGCAAAGATGAAATTGAAGTTCGGGAAGTGGTTGGACAAGCAGGTCGCCGTTTGAGCTTTATTTCTCTTTGTAGTACCAGTTTCAATCTTTTTTTAGCATTTGTTGCTTTTGTTGTATTTTCATTTTGGTTGTAACGATTATACTTTTAAAAGATTTATAAGATGGAGTCTCTTATTTATCTGTGTTGATAAGATGAGTAGTTCTTATATGTTTTATTTGTGGGCCGGTGTTTGGTCCTGTTTTGTGATATTCCGGGTTAGGGAGTATCGAGTTTGACCACGGGAGGTAGTTCTAGTCGATAGATATTTATAGACGTTTTAGAATTTATTACTCTAGGGGCTGCCACTCCGAATAACTCATTCATTTGTGTGGAGATGATTAGTTCTTCAGTGAGGATGAATAGTTCCTCAGAGGAGATGATTAGTTCTCCTGTATACTCTTTGGGATGATTAGTTTCCATTATGAGTATCGAGGGATGATTAGTTCTCTCGAGGGGATGATTAGTTCTCTCGAGGGGATCATTAGTTCTCCTGTGTACCCGGAGCTCCAGGGATGCGTCCTGAGAGTGGATGGGGCACGTGACATCGATAGCTCAAGGGATGCGTCCTGCGAGTGGGAGGGGTGTCGAATGAGTTAAGAGTGGTAAATGTCAGAAAACAGGCGTATAGATATGAGATTAGACGAGGGGCTCGGAGATCGGGTGTTAGGATCTCGGGTGGTAGTGACCGGTTTTGGGTCAGGTTTGGGTCATTGATAGACGGTTTTGCGAGGATTCGAGGACGAATCCAGTTTAGTGGGGGAGAATTGTAACATCCGCGAACTAGAAATATGAATTCTAGTGGTCGAGGGTTTTTGTTGGTGTCAATCGACACGGCCTTTGGTGTCGCTCGACACTTACATTTTCTGAACCGAGTAATTAACTTTTTAATTGCGGTTTTTGGCTCGGTATAAGGGAGTTAAGCCCTAGGTTTGTGTTTATAATCTGGTGATAATCGTGGCCGCGGGCTACAGTAGAGAAAAGGGGTCAAAAGTTAGAGTTTAGAGAGAGGGATTGTGTTTAAGAGAATTGTTGCAAAGAAATTCTCCCGAAACCGTTTACCTTGACTTCTAGAGGCCTAAGGATCGTTGTTCTTTGTGTTTAGACCGTATTCTGTTCGTGTGAAGCCTTGTAGAGGCTGTGATCGTGTTCTCCTTGTTGTTTCAATCCAAATCCGTTTCATTCCTAAGCCAAGGTGAGTTGTGACCGCGGTTTCTGGGCTATGAAGATGATTCGTTATGTTTGGGTTGATTGATTGTGTGTGAATTCGTGGATTGCTGTTTTTGGTATGGTTTGGATATTGTGTTCTTCGTTTCCATGCAGGTTTTGCGACTAGTGTAACCGGAATCGAGTCTCGAGAGGAGAAAGACTCGGTTCTGCGTTTCAGTGAGGAGTTTCGATCGACACCAGGAGGGTGTCGCTCGACACGAAGATTTTCAGAGTGTCGATCGACATCTTTGTGGTGTCGCTCAACGCAGAGTTTTTTTGGTCGTGTCGATCGACGCCTCTGTGGTGTCACTCGACACGCACCCCTGTTTCCCGAAATGTGTTATATCACTGAGTTTAGTTATGTGTTGAATTGGGTTATATTGGTTGTGCTAATGTTTATCTGAGCCTGCTTGTTACGCCGGTAGGCGGGATGAGCAACTCACTAAGTATTTATGAAATACTTACGCAACTCTTATTTCCATGTGTTGCAGGTAAAGGAAAAGTGTGATCGCGGAATCGAGGCCTTAGGAAGAGGATGATAGAATTTTATGTTGTTGTTGTTAGTCTAGTAAACCGGATGTTTTAGGTTGCTAGATTATTTATTTGAGCATTCCTGAATTGGTATTGACTATTTATTTTGGATTATTGGTTATTTTTTTTTTATGGAATTCTTGGATTATTCTGTTGATTTAAATGGTTATGTTTTTCCGCAGTAGAAATGTTTAGTTAAAAAAAAAAACTTGGTTGTTTCAAGTGTGCACTATAGTTCGGACTATTAGAAATTTTCCTTTTTAATATTTGATTAATTACTTAATAATTAAATTGTCAGTTTTCCATTTTTAATTTTAGTTTTTACTTAATGATTTCATTGTTAATTTTCCATTTTTATTTTTCCTAATTAATTTTAATATTAACATATGTCTTAGTCTCAATCAATATAAGACACATGTCACGATCTCGTGAATTACAATTTACTTACGTGTTAAGCTCTCGTCGACCGACTTCTCTTTTATATAATAAGATTGGATCAATCAATTAATTACATTGACTATTGAGATGCCAAACACCAATATAAATCCACACTGTCTTTAACATGACAAATTAAACCGATATTCTCCCTAGTCAGAAGATTAAAATAGATATAAAGCAATTCAAAAAAAAAGAAAAAAATATTCCAATTTTAACATGAACGAGCTTCAAAAGGAAAAAGCAATCAGTCTGATTTTTAGTTTTAGTTTCTATGAAAAAGAGGTTAAGCTCACCAATGTAAATTTCCAAATCGATTAAGCTTTTTATATTTAAGATCTCTAATAATTCCGTGGTTGCCCATGTTAATAAGAAGTCGGCGAAGAAATACAAAAACAAAATAAAAAGAAAAAGCAAAAAACAAAATTTTGTAGTCGGTAATAATTAAAATATCCCAAAATAATTACGATAAAAAGTGGAGAAAATGATCCCGAAAAGAACAACCAAACTCGTCTTACCCTAATTACAGCGTTGAACCCGAAACCGCTCTCGTCTTCTGTACATGGCTCGATCTCTCTCTCTTACACTTTCCCTCTCTAAAGCCCGATTCACATCCTCTCTCCTCCCTTCATCGAACCTCGTTTCTTTCCGATCTCAATCCTCCGATCGTCGGCCTAGCCACGGCGGCGATCTTTACGAAATCGACACCTCCGCCTCTCAATCGCCGTCGGATCCTTTAATCCAGAAGCTCGAAGACGCCGTTCACCGGATATTTGTCCGCCGATCTGCTCCTGATTGGCTTCCGTTTGTTCCCGGTGCGTCTTATTGGGTCCCTCCTCCTGGATCTGGATCTCAATCTCATGGGATCGCTCAGCTCGTTGCGAAGCTGGCTAATCCTTTAACCGACGAAGAATCTCTCTCGTCCAATTCTTCTCATGGATGGCCTTCCTCTGATTATTTCCTTAAAGGTTTGTTCTTTTGTTTCCTTTTGATTGATCGTTTTGGTTTCGATGACAAATGCGATTATTGAAAATTCGATTTTTGCGATTAAGAAAATGTTTTAATTGGTATAGGCGATTCACGGAATCTATTAATCTGCTAAGCTTTTCAATCGAATTTGATAATAGTTTAAATGTCGCTCCAGGTTTAGAAAACTCAGAGATAGTGTTATATAGAGAATCATAAAGCAAGTCATGGCTCGATTTTGTTACAGATTCTGAATTGGGAGATCAAAATATGTTATAATAACATTTACAGAATCTATTAGGCAAAATAGGTTGTTCCTATGTAATTTTGTGGTCTAAGAAGTGAGAATTGTGTTGTTATTCATTAAAAGTATTCATTTTGGTCTGTGGGTTATAGGTGTACAGCCTCGATTGATGGAGACTAAGAACGAGACGACTTCAAATACTGAGTCTCATTCCGAGGACGAGGAAAGGTAAAAACCGCACTACATCGCTGGAATCAACCGGCCGTTTGGGTGAGTTTGTCATTTTTATTGAGTGATTGTCAAGAACAATCCTGAAGACCGGGACCAATTGCAAAGAAGTTTCTTTACTAATTCCAAAATGTGAAATATCGAGTAAGAGTAGTTGTTGTAGGCTTGTAGCATTTTCTCTCTGTGAAATATGTAATAATCTTTACCTTTTAAATCAGCTGTTTTTTTTTTTTTTTTTTTTTTTTTTTTTTTGAAAATTAAATCAGCTGTTGTATATATTTATGTTTCTTTTCTCTTTCCATTATTTTACAAGTTTATGATGAGCATGACAAAAATGACGCTACTAAATGAAAAAGAATGGAAATCATATATTTTAATTTGGGAAATTTCTAAAAATGCTTCACATTAAACTTCGAATAGAAACTTATGCTTATTGAAATATCTATACTATATAAAAATTGATGTTATAGCGCTCTAAAAGCGTCCACATATGATTTAGAAATGCAATTCTATTGGTCCACGTAAGCAATTAGGATTAAGTTAAATTTCAATTTTTGTTAATAGAGATTTTTCCTTCTTTCCTAAAAGTTAGTTTTCTTTTATTTTTTCACTAACTTTTCTATTAAAGATAAACTATGTATTTTTGTGTTAGGAATTGGAAAGTTTTACATTGTTTTACTGCATGTATATAAAGAGAGAAAATTATTAGGCTTCATGAAGCAAAGAACCAAACAAACTTTTCTTCTAAGAATTTTCTAGAGAGTACCAATTGCTAAAAAAAAATTAAGGTTCCGGATCTTTTACTATTGTTTGTGTCAGTGGTTTCAAAGTTGATTTCATGAAGGTGGAGTTAGCGGATTAGATTTATTATGGATATATATATCTTCCTATTCATATCAAGTTGAAAAAAGTATGTTTCTCTTCTTGCAAATTCACATCTATTAATGCTCTTTGATTGTGTGATTAATACAGGTTTGGTTGTCTTTTTGTTGTTGTTGTTGATTATTGGGCTAATGTTGCTCTTATGTTTTCTAGATTTCACAATTTAACAAGGTATGATTTTCCATAGGTGTGTTTATATATTTTTTTATGTTTTGTTTTTCTTTACGTTTATCTATACAATGTGGTTTTGTAACCGGATTTGTTAATTTGCGGTTCAAGTTCAGAAGGTAGCAAGAAGGTAGCAAGTATGAACTACGCTATTATTTGATGTTTAACCAGAGAATATAAACCTTTGTCACATTCTTCTCACTGTTTCTTTGGGATAATGCACAACGTAATTTTATATATAGATTGTTATTTAAGATAATCGTCTATTGTTTTAGATCTCATGCATTCGTGCGCATATATATCCTTCTTACGTTTGTAAACTATCATCATTGTTTTCTGTTCACTTTCTACTTTCTTATTAAGATCCCCTTTAGGATTTGCTTCATTGTATGTTTCTCTTCTGTTGATTTTTGTTTTTTTATTTTTTTTAGGTCTAATTCTCTCTTAGTATTTTTTTTTTCTTGCAGATTCACATGCACCGATTAATACTCAGAATCTTGGTATTACACATATATTCTCTTCATCTCGAATTCCAGTATCCACTTTCTTTTAATTTATTTGCTCTGTTTTTTTTTGGTGGAAAGTCTTGAGGGCGTTAGTAATTAATTCAAAAATTGCTTATTGGCATGACCCTAACTCTATGAGAGGATATATATCGCGACTTATTCCTCTTCTTCTCATAAAATTTAGAATCACCTCCTTTTCTTTTAGATTTATATTAGTTGTTTTTCGTTCATTGTCTTATTTTATAGTTTTATTGATGGTTTTAATTTATGTTGTCAAAATATTTCATGCTGATCGATGTTAATTTTTTTTGGTTTGTTATGTTGAAGTGCTGACATATTTGCTTTGAATTGTGTTATGCATAATTCAAAAAGGTTATGCTTAATATGCTTGAGATTGAATGCAAATTAATGGAGGTACAACCATATCAACATACCCATCTTCTCTCATGCGTGGTCGTCAATATCAGTTCATTAAGGAACTTATATACCTTTAGGTTTGTCTTTCTAATTTTTTTTTTTAATTGTTTATGATTTTGAATTTTTTTTTGGTGCATGGTTGTAACATGAAGAGCGTAATTTTCCTTCTTCATGTTTATTTCGTCTTTTTCCGTCTGTTATGTAATTTTGTATCGTATTGTTTGGTTTATTGTTGTTTAATGTCTTCCAGATTCTGTTTCATGTATATGTATTAAAACCTATCGGTTCAGGCAGTCGTAATATATGATGTTGTTAATGGATTATATTGTTGTTATAGTTTTCTTTGCAGGTTTTATATGTTTATCGAGGTATGAGTTTTAATTATTATTTGGTTTTATCGTTAATCCATAGATTTATTCATAATGTATTTTTGATTTGTTCTCATATTGAGTATTGATTTTTGTTTCGTATTCATTATCAAGGTATGATTTTTTTTTTAATTGTTTCGTTTAGCATTGATCCATATATGTTATGTCGGATTATGTTTTTCCTTATCATAATTTTTTTTAAAATATTTATTTTGACACCCAAATATGCTAGCTGATTTTCTCATAATAAAAACTATTCTTAGTATTTATGATGTTCTTAAGGTGTCCACTTAGAATATTAATCAACGAATAATAACATGTTACTTCAACATTTAGAATCAAGTTAATTTTTTTTTTGTTAATAGAAAATTATAGGAAATTAAGACATAATTTCCTAATTATACAATCTCATAACTTTAAGTAGTTTTCGTTTCTGTACATCTTTTTTATTTTGATTTAATTTTAAAATGTTTGTATTCTGTAGATTAGGAAATTTGCTTATTTAATAGTAGAAAATTTAATTATCAAATAGACCAATGACCAAAAAAATCTTATTCTTATTTTTATTAAATAATATCTACAGATCCTACTAATAACATTATCATAAGATAATTACATAATAAACAAATGTTTATGATGACGATGTTTTTTTTAATATTATTTCTTTTAATTTTTGTGTTAGTTTGTTTATTATTTACATATTTATATCTTGGTTTGTTTGTTTGTAGTATTAGATTTCATTATCTGTTGCACGATCATGTTTGTGTTGATTCTTTTATATATTGGGTTTGTGTTTGCGTATTAGACCATCTCCAATGTAAATCTTTCTATTTTCCTCTAAAATAGACAAAAATATAGCATTCTCATATTTTCACTCCAATGTATTTCTGTATTTTAGAGAATCTCTATTTTTTCCATATAATAGATATATATTGAATAAGACAAAAAAAAATCTCTTTTTCTATCTCCAATTATAGAGAAAAATATAGAGATCTCTATTTTAGAGATGAAAATAGAGGTGGATTAGAGAGAAAATAAGGAATTTATATTTCTATTTCTATTTTTAGGAGAAGAAATAGAGATGAGTTGGAGATGCTCTTAACGTATTATTGTTTACTTTTTATGATTTATATGTTTTGATGTATCGTCACCCTTCTTAACTTTTTTCTATTGCGCTTCTCCTTCTTGATTTGGTTTATCAGGGCCTTTTGAACAACAAGAAATACAATGATTAGTTGAAAAAAGTTTGTATCGTTTGAACTTGTGTATGTTCTTCATGATATGATAACTATAGCAACAAATGGAGGAATCATACCTCTTAACGTGTCAGCTTTTAATGGACATATAGAGTTAAGTCTTTCATCTTCACATATGTGTAAGGTACCAAAATAATATTCTAATCTAACTAATCTATGTAAAAGTTATGGCTTCTAATATCTAGGATCTATGTAGTGATATTTTTAAGAGAATTGACTTGGAAGACAAGAAATTAAAGAGGTGGCTTAAATTTAGAATTTATGCTATTAAAATACCTTAAAAATTCTTTGTTTTGATATTTAATGGAAGAAATTTGATGGCTTAAATTTATAATATTTTTGGGGTGCTTATAGTTCCAGTTTTATTCATGAGTTAGGAAATGATGCTGAACATAAAATGCATCAAATTGTTTTGATCTTTCTCTTCTCAATTTGATTTAATGTGTTTGGCAGTGGAAAGACAGTGATATATATGAGGGGTATCATGCACAATCCATATGCATGAGCATTTCCTATGTTTTGGTATTAAGAAGAAAGGCAGAGGTGCATCTATACATAATTAAGAAGATCTATCCCTTGAATACTATGGAGGCTATGGAAAAAGGGGAACAAGATTCTCTTTGAAAGGGAATATCTCCTTGCTACTGAGTCCATAAAAAGGTGTGAGAGGATGCAAAGACTTGGTTCTTGGCACAAGAAATAGAGAAATAAGAAGAAGGGTCCTCCCAGATACAGAGATTACAGGTGCAGTTTTAAGACCACGAGCATGGCCAAATTACAGAGGCCATGCGGGGGCCATGTTAAAGGCTTTGGTAGTGTTGAAGGAATGGAGAACTGAACTGTTATGTCACGGGTTCCATAAATTTAGAATGTTGATGGTTGTTACGTCACGGGTTCCACTCCACCAGCAATTTAAATATGTATTCAAAGACCGAATAGATTCAAATGACTAGATAATCTATAGTATATTGTAGTTGATTGTCAAAATAAATAGTTCAAAATATTAATAAAATATACCCACGCGGAGTGTGGGTGTAAAATCTAGTCTATACTATATAAAAGTTGATGCTATAGCGCTCTAAAGGCGTCCACATGGGATTTTAGAAACGTGATTCGATTGGTCCACGTCGTTATTTAACTTTTCTCACCTCATCAATTGTTAATATTTAATTAAGTTGATAATAACCAATATTTTCTTAAAAAATCGATATGTCTATTTCTTTTTAAATTGATGATACAGTTAACTTTTCTTTACTTAATTAATTTTTCTTTATTTTTTCCAAAAAAAATATTTCCATCTTTATCAAAAGAAAAACCAACACGAAAAATTTACGATTAGCAAAAACAAAAAATGTAATTTCGTATCCTTATTTTATTACCAAAAAAAGACCAATTTTTTTAAACAATAAACAACAAAAAAGATAAGATCCTATTATTACTTTTGAAAAAAAATCCAAAAATTCCTAATACTATTTTAAAAAGGAAATTAATGCCGCTTATATGTAAAAACTTCATCCCGGTATCTTCTACCAACACAACCACCAACAAAACAATGTATTTTTATGTAAACCCTATATGATACCTCTATGATTTCTTATATATATATGAGTTTTAGGATTTATTCACAATACTCTTTTTTCCGTTCATGAATTTTTCGTCCATACTGATTTTTCTTCCTTTGTCCTCCAGCAGGTTCATCGTGATGGCTTTGTTTTGTTTTTATGAGATAGTCTCAATGGTTTCATCGATTAGGTTTGATTTTAATATTCTTATATTTTTGTTTTCCGGTTTGTTTTAACTTTTGTATTCTCTTTTATATAGACGATTATGTTATTTTGTTTGGTCTTATATGTTGAATAATCTTGAAGCTTATCCAACATTCACCCCTTAAGCTTCAAGCTTGTCTTCTTGAGATCCTGAACTCCAATTAGATCTCTCATCTTCTGAAACTTGATCCTTGCTAGGGCCTTTGTTCTTCTCCGGGAACATGCTCCACTTCGATTTGCTCTCCTTCAACACATTCACGTATAAAATGGTACCTTTTATGAATGTGCTTGCTGCGTCGATGCGATCTTCTAAGTCACTTTATTTCAAGTTTCAGAAGATGAGAGATCTAATTGGTCTTCAAGATCTCAAGAAGACAAGCTTGAAGCTTAAGGGGGTGAATGTTGGATAAGCTTAAAGGAATTAGGAATCTCAATAGAAAAAAGGAAATTGTCTATTTCCAATAGGTTTAGGAAAAGGAAGTTCTAAACTATATATATGTAAGATCATCAAGTTGTGTATCTTAATAAGAATAAGAACTAAAAGGAAGAAGTTCTTAAAGGAAAAACATTAGGGTTTGTGTTTAGTTTTGAGAAGGAAGATTTTCTAAACATTAATAAAGAGAAGGATTTCTTTATAACCAAGTTTGTTCTTGCTCACTTTATTATATACACTTTCCAAGCCATGTATTTTTAAAGGGTTTAAATATTTTATTGGTTGATATTTACTAATCATGCTTTTAATTATATTTTTTAACGGTTTACGTAGTTTCGTGATTGGTTTCCTACAAAATTTAATTCGTAATTTTTTGTGTGAACTTATGGTGTTCGATTATTTGCAGGATTATGTTACAAGATATCTAAGTACACCACTTTGTGGCTATTTTTTCTCTAAAGTAAAATCCAATTCTCCATATGCAAGATTATACCAGCTATATAATTCCTCACTATCGTTTTAATTCTTTGTTTTATTTTTAACATGTGCTTTTATCTTCAAAAACTAAGAAGAATACGAAGAAAAGTGTTATGTTTAATAATCGTTTGGAGTCTTTTTCTTTTGTTTCAGTTAAAAGGAAAGTTTTCCAAATAAATTGTTTCAATTCTAAAAGGTAAGAATGCAACGATCGAGTCCGAAGAGGACCAAACGCCATGATGTTATGTTGTTGTTGTACAATTACTGAAAAATAGTTGAAGAAGAGTAAGAGAGCGAAGAAGAAGAGAAAGACTAATTTTTTACAAGGAAAAGGAAGATTGTAAATATCTTATTCTACTTCTAATGTTTGGTTACTTTTAAAGGTGATTTTGACCTTATATGGATCTTCCATCATCCATGTATGGTTTCACGGTACTATGCTTATTGTGTGTACAATATATTCATGCGTTTCTCTACCCACCGAAGATCAGAATTTATGCTATTGTGTTACTAATTTTAATGCTACATATTTCATGTCTTTCTCACATTATAATTTTAGTGGTTTCTTACGAGTTTTGTTATTGTTTGTTTCTTATTTGCAGGTTATTTGTCCAATTCAACCTTATGTTAGTTTTCGTCTTCTTATTTATTGTTTTTATGATTTCTGTTTATTTGTGTTGAAATTTGACTGTATTTTGATATATTATCTATATCAATTAATAATGATATCTATGGTGTGGTAGTAGCTCTGGAAAATTTGCAGAAGACTTAAAAATATCCATAATTTCTTATTATGCTGTTAAATTTAGTTTTCATGTCTCTGATGCTTTGATTATTGTGGTTAGTGTAATAGTGTGTTTTGGAGCTCAATTTATAGAAGACTTATTAGTTTATTCTTTAATTGTCTCGCTTTTTCGAATGATTATTTGTTGATGTTTTCTTCTTCTTATTTACAAGTTCTTGCTTGGCTTGGCTACCTAGAACGCATCTCAAGTGTAGGTTTGATTTATTACTTTGATTTATTGTTTAACTTATTTTTATCGTATATTTGTCATATCCAAGTTATTTTGTGGTAATATCTTAATGTAAGCCAAGTCTATTTTAATACATTTCTATGCGAAGTAATGTATTCTATTATTTTTAAGAATCAGATGTTAATAATTGTAATTTATGTTATAATATTAGGATTTTTACCTTTTAAAAGTTATGATTTCGGTTGTTGTTCTGTCATGGTTGTTATGTGATCATTATCCTTAAAAAGTTTTGTTAGTCTTCAATTTCTGTAAGTCATCCACTTATCCTTCATTATCTATCTATGTATTGCTTATTTGCTTTAAACATAATTTCATGGCAACTTTAAATTTAAACTCAAGATGCTAGGTTGCACATTGGCTCATGTTGTTACTGATGTTAATGTTTGAGTATGCAATTATATATGTTTTTTTTTTTGTCAAAAGAATTATATATGTTTTTATTTTGGTAGTTCTCACTGTTTTTGATATGTGTTACACTCATTGATTTTGTGTAGAAAATTGAACTATCTTTAGTTCTTCCGTTCAAAATTTTGTGTTTGTGGAATATTTCGCCTATGGTGAAAGATGTTTAGCATGAACTTAGTCATGTAGTGGTGGAGATACGGAGATGATGAGCCTACGGTTTTGTAGATACAAAATTTTTGACAACTATATTTTGTCCAAAGCTTATCTCCGAGTATTACTCTAAATCTTTCGAAAAACCAAGATAAGATTAAGTATTAAAAATTATGTTAGTGTTGGTATGATTGCTTAAAAAGACAACTTTTTAATTAGTGTATTGGTCAATTATACCTTACTTGCATATATAACCTTCTAATCCAAATCCATCTAATTTGAATGTATTATATTTTGTGTTTTGCATTCAGTTATTCGACATAACAACAAAGATAAAGAATTCATGGGTACATGAGTTTCGAAGAATACTGTGTTAGTGTAGCCTTAAACCGAAAAAGACACAGTGGTATAATTGCAATTATTTATATGTTTTATACATATGTAGAAAATGAGCGATACAAATTGCTATTTAGGATAATTAATATTTAATTTTTTTACGAATGTTTCACTTTCTTACCATGATATATTTTCATTCATGTATATCAACATCTAGTTAATTTAAAAATTAGCAAGCTAAAATATATATCAAATTCATTGATAAAAAACCCCACGCGTAGCGTGGGTGTAAAATCTAGTCTATACTAATAAAAAGAACTATTTGAAGCACAATAAGGTGTCCACGTCAGCAAAAACAAGCTTCACCCACATGCTGCCACGTCAGAATTAAAACCAACCTTACGCATACTTAAACTAAACGGAGCCCAAAACGTTTTTCCTTTTGCTAAGAGCATCATTATAGGGGGTAAATTAGAGTAAATATAGGTGGGTTTATACATTAGTGTGATATTGTCCGCTTTGGGCCCAAGTGGCAAAGCCCGCACGGATTTATCTTTGGGTTCCTTCCCAAAAGGCCTCATACTAATTTAGTTGGACATTACTTATATATTAGACCATTCTTGTCTAATCTTTAGATGTGGGATTTAGTTTGCTATCCCAACAAACCTCCCCTCAAACCAAGTACCACACAAACTTGGCCTTCTACCTCCAGCGAAACTTGGCGCCTATCTTGTATCGCCTGTTCTTCACCTAACCCTTGGGATACCGTTAGGAATACCTTTCGATACAAGGTCCCTGACCCTTATTCGCGAGGTCACCTTGAGGAATCTCCTCCCACATCGAACACGCCCACACCCACTTCTCCATGTCCTCTTTTCGAACCAGAGCTTTGATACCAATTGTGGGGCTTTCAAGCCTATGTCCAACTCTCCCATTAGTATGATATTGTCCGCTTTGGGCCTAAGTGGCAAAGCCCGCACGGATTTATCTTTGGGTTTCTTTCTAAAAGGCCTCATACTAATTTAGTTGAACATTACTTATATATTAGACTATTTTTGTCTAATCTTCGGATGTGGGACTTGGTTTGTAATCCCAACAGTTTCCATTTGGGACCTTAACACAAAAACTCAACGTTTCTGTAATTAGGATCGAGTCTGGTTTCATCCTCGTCGTCGTTTTCCGATAAACAAAGCGAGACTAGACCAGGACGAGTGTGAGGTAACAAGAACGACTTATAATTAACGACATCAGTATTCCGAGGTAATATAATAATAATGTATATTATGATTAGAAAATAACAATGAACAAATATTACTCTTAGGCTTAATGGTACAATCCTTTAAACTACTACAAGCTCATGATTCCCAAGTCGCGTGTTCGAATAAATGCGGCAACATTTTTTTTGTCTATTTAGGTCATTAAGATTATAACGTATATTTTGTTTATAAAATAACTATGACCAAATAAAACTCTTTAGGCCAATTGGTACACCCGTAAATAGTTACATGCCCATTATTCCCGAGGTTGTGAGTTCGATGCCTAGATAGGTAAGTTTTAAAACTTTTTTAAACTAAAGTTTTTAAAATTTTTAATGGGAATTTATTCATAAAAATATAATTAATTATAAAGGCAAAAATTCAAATAAAATACGTTAAATATCTGTAAAATATATTGAAAAAATCATTTTAGGAAACAAAAATATTCACTCCTTGATTTTAGGATCTAATAAAAAATTTGGTAGAAAGTGGATTCTACAAAACGGTAGATGGTAGTGATAGTGGCAGAACTATCGGTAAAAAGAACTATCTGCGGCTGGTAGATACCAATGTAAGTGGTGGAAATAGTGCTCTAGGAAGTTGTAGAACGTTGGTATACAGCAGAAACATGTTTCTACACAACGTAGAATTATGTTAATAGCCAGAAACCAAATTCTACTTCTACCACCACCCGCAGAATGGAAAACTAAATTCATTTTAAATACAAGTTTTGAACTTGAAAAATTTAAAACTTTTATACAAATCACTATTCATCACTTGTTTATAATTATTAGATTTCTCAAATATTTAAAAACCTTTTATTTGAATTAATTTTAATTACATGAAGGGTAATATTGGGCAAAATTTACATAGTCCTAATGGAACATTTTCCAAAAAAATGTGGCCTATTTTGGCAATTTCCCCATGATTTAATCGCTGTAATTAAGTTAATTTGTTGAGATTCTGCCAATTTTACCAATTTTAAGTTGAATTTGCGTAATTGAAGATTGAATTTTTTTTTTGTTTGTAGTGGGGAAAGAGGAACAAGCATTGCCGTATCTATTGTATTTACAAGGTGGACCAGGATTTGAAGGACCAAGACCAAGTGAAGCTAATTGTATCCCATCTTGCCACAGGAGCAAAGACTTCATGAAAATCAACCCCATGTGTTTGATGAAAGCCTTTAGCAACTAACCTCGCTTTAAACTTGTCAATTTCTCCTCTTTCATTGAATTTTGTCTTGAAAACCCACTTAACTCCAATAACTTTGGCTCCAACAGGTAACGTGACAAGCTCCCAAGTATTGTTTTCTTTGATCGATTTGATCTCCGCCTCCATTGCCTTCCTCCATTTTTCATGTTTGATAGCATCTTCAAATTTCTCTGGATCATCCTCCGCTACAAACATTGCTATCAACTCCCCATCTTCTTCTTCTTCTATGATTAATCTCATTCCCTCACAAACATAATCCTTCATCCAAATCGGTTTTTGAACCTTTCTGGTCGTACGGCTACCACTCGATCGCAATCACCGGCGTTTCAGAGTTAACAACAACTTCGGTTGTTTCTCTTTGCTCACCAACATTTTGTTCTCCTCCTTCGGCACCATTCAAATCTTCATCATTATTCGAGTCTTGCAAATTTTCATCTTGGTTTGCAACAGGATTTAGTTCTTCTTCTCTAGCAGGTTCGATATCATCTCTGGCGAGTTCGATATCGACTATTGGATTTACTTCTTCTTCTCTAGAGAATTCTATGAACTTCTGACTTTTTGTATTCTCCTCCCAATTCGACGACTTCCTTTCATCGAACTTCACATCCTTGCTAATAAGAATTTTTTTGTAACTGGATGGTATAATCGATACGCTTTAGACTCCTTGCTAACCCCAAACATCACACATGTGATGCTCTTCTCATCCAATTTGATGCGTCTCTCATACGGAACCAGAACAAATGCTACACATCCAAAGACTCGAAGATGTTCTACTGATGGTTTGTGCTTGCTCCATTTTTCCACCGGTGTCACATCACCTAAAACCACCGTAGGACTCCTATTTAGTATATGTACTGCATACTGCGCCGCTTCTGTCCAAAACTTGAGTGGTACCTTCATTCCAAACAGCATACACCTCACCATATTCATAATACTTCTATTCTTTCTCTCCGCCACACCGTTTTGTTGCGGTGTATAAGCCGTTGTGAGTTGTCTTTTGATACCACTCTCCACGCAAAAGTCTTGGAATGCTTTAGAGTTGAACTCTCCACCTCGATCCGTTCTGAGACACACTAACAGCTCACCAAGCTCTCTCTTCTGCGGTTTTAAATTCCTTAAATGTCCTCAACGCCTCTGATTTTTCAGCTAGAAAGTACGTCCAACACTTCCGACTATAGTCATCAATAAAATTGATTATGTACCTCTTTCCACTCTCTGAGGTAGGTGATATCGGGCCACAAATATCACTGTGAACTAGCTCCAGTCCACGACTTGCTCTCCACGTACTCTGATTTGGAATGTTGACTCGGTTTTGCTTCCCTTTCATGCAAGTTTCACAAACAGCACCATCATTGTTGATTTTTGGTAAACCGTTCACCATCTCCTTCTCAGCAAGAGTTTTTAAGCTGTTGTGGTTTAGGTGACCAAACCTCTCATGCCGCATTCCTTCTTCAACCGAACTCAACAGATTACGCGCCTCCGATTCTTCCCTTGGTTCTTTCACCGTAGCAAAAATCACAAACATCTTGTTTCTAGACATGGTTGAATGCATGATTACCCACTTCTGTTGTTTATGCCAAATTTCACACGCGTCGTCTTCGATAGTGATTCTCAAGCCTTTTTGCTGTAGTTGTCCAACACTAAGCAAGTTATTCTTCAAACCAGGTACAAAATAAACCGAGGAAATCACCTGAGTTATGCCGTTAATTTCAAGCCTCATATTTCCTTTTCCTTCCACCAACATTCTTCTATCATCTCCGAGTTTCACGTGTTGTCGAAACGAGCCATCAAAATCCATGAACCACTCCTTGGTTCCACACATGTGATTACTACACCCGGAGTCCAAGTACCACACGTGTTCATCCTTAGCTTTAGTGAGATTGATTTGAGCCATCAATAACACATCTTCATCCATTTCTGCATAATTCGCCCTCTTCTCCCAAGTTGGACATTCGTTTTTAAAGTGCCCCATCTTGTGACACTTAAAACATTCAACATTGGCTTTGTTGAAATCTCCTCTGCCTCTGTAGCTTGGGAATTGAGAAGTACATATTTATTAAGCCAAACACTTTCACTTGACTGTGTTTATGCTAAAGTTATGGATCAAAGATCATGTGAATGCAACTCGTCATGTTATGTACAATGTGTCCTTGTTTTGTAATGTGTACAATGTGACCTTTAATCATTTTGATGGTTGTACCAAACTGTGTTTCAATTTTCAAAACTCTATATATATATGTGATGGGATTGTTTGGAAACAATGTGTATGTCTCTACTTTGCTTGTAATAATTTTAATTCTACTTCTTGAGCTCCTAATCATAAACTATAAATTGTTTTCCAAACCATTTCTTGTTTTACAAATTAATTTTCTTTTACAAACCAAACCAAATCTAAATTTCTTATTTTGGAAAATTATGTTTAAAAACTTTTTTTTTTGTCATCTATCTTTCAAATTTTGTTAAACTTTTTAATGTTTTAAATGTTTTTATGTTTAATAAATTGTTTTATAAAATAAAATAAATTATTAATTTTTTTTTTAGACATCCGGGTGTCTCCAATGGAAAGGTCCATAACCGAAAGTGTCTTAAAACATAAAACTGAATTAATTAATACTTTAGACACCCGCTAACTAGACCCAATTGGGTCTGCAATAATCATGCTCTAAAGATCTGCAATAATCATGCTCTTAGTACCTATATTTCTTCAAATATGAGAGATCAAGAATGAGAGATAGAGAGAGACCACTAGTTTGTTGAAGAAAGGTTGAAGTTTTGCTGGCCTTTTCGAATCTATAGATTGTCAAGAATATGAGCCGGTAAATTCTAGCGAAGAGACTATGTTTCTTTACTAATTCCAAAATGTGAAAAATCAAACAGCTGTTTCCCTATGTGTATGTGTAATATTTTTTACCCTTTCAAATAGCTGTTGTACGTAGTCATGTTCATTTTCTATTTAAATTATTTAACAAGTTTATATGTTAAAAAAAATTGAAAATGATATACTGACAAATATAGCATGAAAATTGTAATACTAAATCATATATTTAATTATGCAACATCGTCGATGAAACAATTGCAAAGTAAAACAATTACAGAGTTCACTAGCCATTTATCGAAGCAGCATACCACATTCCATGAAACTCAACTAGCGGAAACAACTAATCTCTTGGACTAGAAAAAAAATTGGTCTATCATTGCAGTAATGCAGTTTGGCATCATGTATTCTATTCATAGATGATTTTGATAATGCCACTGCCACGTGGTTAATACAGTTCACAAATTCTTGTTAGATCATAAATTTTGGTTTGATTTATGTTTTTTTTATATATATGTGGCAGTGTGGGTACATTATAGTTTGTAAGACTAATACATTTAATTTTAGTGGTCAACCACTTTTTGCAACACTAAACTCTCGTCCGACCAGGTGTTTAATTAGTTTGCTTTTAAATTTGGCTAAGGCCACAAATAGATTACTTACTAAAAAAAGGAAAAAATGTTCACCGCACAAACGAATTATAAATATTATACACTGATTTTTTATTACTACTCCAAACAATATCTTAGATCCAAAACATGAACAATTTCATAGTTTTGCTGTTAATTACGCTTACGTAGTTCGGATTAAATGAAGCTTGCAAGAGAAATCATGTAGTTTTTCATAACCAACTCTCTCCTAATATCGATCTCGACATTTATTGTCGCAATAATCGCGGCCGTATATATACTTACAAATTAAACTTCAATGCAACTCCATATATAGTTAATTTTAAAGATTTTGGTTGGCCTGATGAGACAAAGTGGAATTGTGTTCTTAGTCATGGGCCAAACGAGAAGTTTCATTATACTATTGAAGCATATCATACAAAAAATGCGCGATGTGGCCAACTAAACTTGATGGAATTTGGTTTACAAAAAATTATTGGAAACCGCCAGGGCACGTACTTAACTGGCAGACAAAATAATGAATTTTTATTCGTTTTCTTTGAATTGATTAATGTTTATGTACGTATGTTGTTTTTATTTTTTTTGGTTTTGTTTTTTTTGTTATATGAACTAAACGGCAAAGATCTAAGTTATAATTTGATGTTAAAAGACATAAATAATATTGTTATAAACTATGAATTCATTTAATCTTATATATATTTATTTATGACTGTGAATTCATTAGACAATATGTTTGAGCTGAATTTCACCATTTGAAATCCGACCTATTAAGCTTGAGATATAATCAAACTGGATTATATTCGATATTGGGCCTTAGGCCCAGAGCCACGCTGACATTCAAAGAAAGGCTTGCATATCCTTCGTCCTTGCTGGGCCCGAGTAATCGATCCGTTGACCGCCGGAGCTGAAAACCCTTTGACCAAGCAACTCAGCGGAGACAGACCAATTCGGTGCCGCTCAACGGTTTATGAACAGATCCTCATATTTTCGGGAGGCGCATCAGAACGTGTACGAGATCTCCGGTGACGAGGAGGGATTCGCAGAGCTGAACCGTTCTACTCAGAAGAGTATAAATAACTAGCTTTAGAGCCGAAATGGCCAACTTTTCCCTTACGTTTACACTGAACACACTTTAACTCATCACACACTTGTTCTAGCTAAAGTTCTTTGTATACTTGATCGAATATCAATATAAATCTATTTTCCGTTATCTTGGTCTCGATCTTAGTTAGAGCTATCGACATTTATTAGGACTAAAGTTTCCTTTCCGAATTCACATATACATTCTTAGTGCGGAATCTAGCTTCCACATTTGGCGCCGACGAAGGGGAAGAAATACAATCATCATACACAGAGATCTAACCTCAAACTTACCGCAGCGGGAATGAATACCACCAACGCTCAAGAGTTAGCCCAGATCAACAACTCGCAGGTTGTTGATCTAAAAACAAGAGATGTATACGAGATCCTGGTCAACAACCAGCCCGGATCTAATCAGGACCAGGTTATAACCAACAACCAGCCTGGCCCAAACCAGAACTAAGCGCTCCCGGTTGATAACTCTCCCGCGAGCGCAGAAACGGCGGATTCAAACGCCTAGCCTGGATCCGGAATGACCACTACCGTCGTGCATGCGCCCTTGGTGCCGCGAAGCGTATGGTTACATAATTCGACTGCAGGTGGAACAACTTCAGCTAGCACCCTAACATGGGGAATCCCACCGCTCCCCATGGGACGTAGAGAATGCTCCTAAGACGATTTATCGGAGATGCGCCAAATGCTTTTGACTCTA
The DNA here is from genome assembly GCA_963576765.1 of Draba incana. Lineage (NCBI taxonomy): Eukaryota > Viridiplantae > Streptophyta > Magnoliopsida > Brassicales > Brassicaceae > Draba > Draba incana. The sequence goes on from OY755208.1 coordinate 22,210,011, forward strand.
GTAGAGCAGACGCAAGGCCAGGACCTAACCGTCCAAACAATGGCAGCTCGCGTGGACTAGCAGGAAAGAACATTCATGGCTCGGCTCCATGAGATGTCCTAATCAATCAACCAAGGTCTCCCACCTCGCCGGACATCCAACGAAGAAGTGACTCCCTCCCAGAGCACAACCCCGAGAAGGCAACTAGACTTTTCGGGGATCCACGTGACCCCTGCAAACACCACACGATATCTAACGTTCAACCCCGACCTGAGGATGAACTCATGGGCCGTAGATCCAGCTGGTCCAAGCTCATAAAACACCTATGCGCGGGTGGATAAAGGATCTTTACCGCCTTCTCCCCCTCTGAACATGACACAACTAGCTCCAGCAATGTGGGTAGGACAAACAACGTTCATGGGAAACTCCCAGGGTAACCCAACTTGAACTCTAGCTGATTGGATTAAGGCAACTGCAAACACCAATCCTGCAGCTAGAGAAAACATCTTCGACTAAAACACCTTTTACATATATGCTGAGTAGACTCAGTCAGAGCTTCAACTGATGCGGTTGTGTGTCCACAGAGCTACCAGCTCGGTCCCGGACATCGATCGAGCGATCGTAGACACTCGACAAATACCGTTTACCGATAGGATAGCTAATGCACCTAACAGAGATATTGAGAAAATTAGACTCCCATAATTCTCTGGGAGCAGCGATTCCAAGGCCCATGTAAGAGCATTCCGACTTGCCGTAGCAAGAGCTCACCTGACCGATTATGAAAGAGAAGCAGGGCACTGAAGGCTATTTGCTCAAAGCCTAACATGACCTGCCCTTGAATGGTTTGCGGGACTGGATAGCTCCTTCATCGACAGCTTCGATGCCTTGATAACATTATTCCTCAAGAAATACTCCGTATTCATTGAAGCAAAGGCTTCCAAATCCAACATATGGAAGCTGACCCAGGACCCAAAGAGCCCCTTAGGGATTATATATCAAAGTTCAAAGCGATCAAGTATAGGATCGCCCACTTAAACGAAGAGATAGCACTAGAAGCGCTGAAGAACGGCCTGTGGCACAAATCTAAGTTTCGAGAGGAGCTCACTATCAAGCCCTTATACAACTCAACGATGCGCTGCACAAAACGACCTTCTTCGCCATCCTCGAAGAAAAGACAACTCTCCTGGAAGAAAAATATACGAACCTTGCAGCTGCCCCCTGGACAGCAAAAACCTAAGAACTTCATCAAGAACTACGGAAAGGGCCAACAGGCGTATGCTATTGACCACTCAGAAGCAAGCAAGAAGCCCGAGTATGATAAAAAAAATATTGTACTCACCACGGCAAAAGAGGCCATTCCACCGATGAGTGCCGAAAAAGTATTGTACTCACCACAATAAAAGAGGCCATTCCACCGATGAGTGCCGATACCTAGCTGGCCTCCAAAGAAAGGAAAAGAAAATATCTGAGCTAGCTCAGCAGAAACCACCGGTCAAAGAAAAAGAAGCTGAGATCGAATCTCCACCTCCTTAAATGCCCAAAAAGAAGAAATCAGCGGCAAAGAGAGAGAAACCTGTCGAAGAGACAAACCCAGTCCAGACCCCGCTTTCATCTTGAAAACGAATCAATCTAATCTTAGGAGAATTAAGCATATGCGGCGGATCTATGAAATCGGTCCTGACCCCGCCACCATCTCCAAAGAAGCTGGTCAGCCCTTGGATGAAGATACCACGTGCCCTAAAGGGCCTGAATAACCCAACCCTGGCTAAACGGGTAGACTTCATCCATGGAGGGTCAAAACTGTGTCGAGATTTGATAAATTCAATTAGAGGTCACCAGAGCAGGGCCTGCACAGCTAGATCACCAAATCGCTTTCGCAAAAAGTGAAACAATACATCTAGACAAGCCACATGATGACGCGCTAGTTATCCAACTAGAAATAAGTGGCCGCCTAGTTTCAAGGGTAATGATATACACTCGTAGCTCAGTAGATCTGCTATTCTATGATGCTTACAAGAAGATGAGCCTAAATGACTCAGATCTATAAGGCCAAGGCACCCCGCTAACTGGTTTTGCAGGAGAGACGACCTACTCCATGGGGATGGTCCGACTCCTGATGCTAGTTGAAGGAGTCCACAAATTTAAGGATTTTGTTGTAGTATATCGCCCAGCTCCATTTAACGCAATACTTGGGCGGCCATGGATATACGCCATGAACGCCGTACATTCAACATATCACCAATGCGTTAAATTCCCCACTCCCAACAGAATAGCAACGAACAAAGGAAGCTAAAAGACATCCAGGATCTGCTACCCCAACAGACACAAACAGCTGGAAAAATCCACCAAAACCTACGTCAGCTCGCAAAACAAAATAACCCTCAGTTGATCAAACCTCGACAGGATTTAGTCACTTAGGTCTCCGTTGACGAAGCTCACCCCGATAAATGTGTTGAAAACGGAGCTAACTTCCCAGAACCGATCAGGAAGGAGTTAGTCGATTTCCTCAAAAAGAGCGTCAACTCTTTTGCATTGACCACCTTCGACATGAAAGGAATCAGCATCAACGTTACATCTCACGAGATGAACGTCAATCCTACCTTTAAACCAGTTAAACATAAAAGATGCAAATTAGGTCCCGTGCGAGCTAAAGCCATTGATGATGAAGTAGAACGCCTACTAAAAGTTGGATCGATCAGGAAGGTCAAGTACCCGGATTGGTTGGGCAACCCCGTAGTAGTCAAAAAGAAAAAGTGAAAGTGGAGAGTATGCATTGACTTCACCGACTTAAATATGTCATGTCCAAAAGATAGCTTCCCATTTCCACACATCGACCGCTAGGTCAAAAAGCCACAGCTGAACACCAGCTGCTATCTTTCATGGATGCCTTCTCCGGTTACAATCAGATTCTAATGAATCATGATGGCCAAGAAAAGACTGCATTTATAATGGACTAAGGAACCTATTGTTACAAGGTTATACCCTTCGTACTAAAAAATGTAAGAGCTACCTACCAACAACTGGTCAATAGAATGTTTGCAAAGTAGCTCGGTAAAAGCATGGAAGTCTACATCGATAACATGCTGGTCAAGTCAGCAGATCAAAATGACAACGTTTTATACCTCAAGGACTGCTTTGCAATCCATAACCTATACGGGATGAAGCTTAACCCCGCCAAGTGTTAATTCAGAGTCCCATCAGGAGAATTCCTAGGTTACCTGGTCACAGAGCGAGGGATAGAAGCTAACCCTAAGAAAATCACCACATTTCAGGAAATGGCATCTCCCAAGTCAACCAGGGAAGTCCAGAGATTAACGAGATAAATAGCCGCGCTGAACCGCTTCATATCCAGGTCCACAGACAAATGCCTCCCATTCTATCATCTGCTAAAAGGCACCAAGAGATTCAATTAGGATGCCAGCTGCGAGGAAGCCTTTAAACAATTAAAGGCTTACCTCAACCAACCTCCGATATTAGCAAAACCGGTAGAAGGAGAACCTCTATACCTCTACATTACTGTATCATCACCTGCAGTAAGTTGAGTGTTAGTCCGAGAAGAGCAAAATGAGCAAAAACCAATATTCTACATAAGTAAATCATTGGTAGATGTAGAAATCAGGTAACCAGCGATGGAAAACCTTGCATTGGCATTAGTCATCTAAGATAGGAAGCTGAGACCATACTTCCAATCACATGCAATCGTGGTGATGACTTCTCATCCCATAAGGACAATCCTACACAGTCCTAGCCAGTTAAGAAGGCTAGCAAAATGTGCTATCGAGCTCAGCAAATACGATATTGAGTATCTCACCAAAACAACCACCAAAGCCCAAGTCCTAGTCGATTTCGTAATCGAGCTAGCACCCAGGCAATCAACGGAACTGAGCCTGGAAAGACATCGATGCTCTACTTTGATGGCGCCTCTTCCAAGCAAGGATCTGGAGTCAGAGTAAATCTTACCTCCCCAACTTGAGAAGGATTGGAACAATCCTTCCGACTAGGATTCCAAACTTCAAACAATGAAGCAGGATATGAAGCCATCCTAGCCGGACTGAGACTAGCTCTCGGGATCGGAGCTAGAGAGCTAAGCACGTTTAGTGACTCCCAACTGGTCACCAGCCAGTTTCATGGTGAATACGAAGCAAAAGATGATCGACAAATAGTTCAACAAATTTGAGCTGACCTGCATACCGCGAGGTGAAAACACCTCTGCAGATGCCTTGGCAGCTCTAGCATCGACCTCAGATCCCCTAGTCAAAAGAATAATCCCAGTGGAAGGGATAGAAAGGACCGAGCATCCAGCTAGCCCCAAAGGCACGAGTGAATGCCATCATGACAAGACAAAAAGCTAGAGATTCACAATTCGACCCCAACTCCCAAGCGGGGACGAGTCAGCCGTGAGCTGAACAACCAATAGATACGGATGAACAAGATGAAAAATCGCAAGACGAGCTCGACCTTGAAAAGTTTAGCAACTCACAGGAAGCAGAACAGGCCGACGAGGCCCACATGACCCTAGAACGCCCTGACTCGAGGATACTAATCTTTGAATACATCATCTATGGGACATCCTTGCCCCACAGAAACGAAGCAAGGAAACTCAGAACTAAGAGCGCCCATTTTTGCATCATCGACGGGAGATTGTATAGACGTAGTACCTCTGGACCGTGCTTGACCTCCATCCACGGAGACGAAGTCGACCAAGTGCTATCAAAGCTCCATAGCGGACCTTGCGGCAGTCATTCTGGAGGTCGAGCACTAGCACTCAGAATCAGCAAACAAGGCTACTTTTGGCCAACGATATTACCAGACTGCGCAGCGTTTGCAGCCAAATTCGAAAAATGCCAAAGACACGCACCAATTCTGCATCAACCAGTGGAGCTGCTCTCCTCCATATCCAGCCCGTATTCATTCATGCGGTGGTCGATGGACATAATCGGACATGATCCGGTCAGGAGTAAAGCAGCTTGAATACGTACTGGTCTTGACCACCTACTTCACTAAATGGATAAAAGTAGCAGCCTATCAACAAATCCAAACAGAACAAGTAAAAAATTTCATATGGAAAAACATCATATGCCGCCACCGACAGCCGTACGAGATAGTAACTGACAACGGCACACAATTCACTTCGGCCATATTCAAAAAATTTTGCCGTAAATGGCAGATTCAGTTGACGTATTCAACTCCAAGTTACCCACAAAGAAACGATCAAGCTGAGCAGCTAATAAAATCATGCTTGACAACCTCAAAAAACGCCTTAGCTCCAAGAATGAAAGATGGAGCGAAAAGCTGCAGGGAGTGCTGTGGACATTGCGCACCACTCTCCAAAAGGCCACCTCCAAAACACCTTTCTTTCTAGCTTACGGAACAGAAGAAGTGGTCCCAACTGAAAAACCGGTACTAAGCCTCTGGAGGGCAATATGCCCCTAAAACGAGGAGCTCAAAGAAATAATGCTTTGAGATGCCCTAGACGTAATAGAGGAACGCAGAGACCTCGCCGCCGCAAGAATACAAAACTACCAATAAGCCGCAATTAGATACTACAAATATATAGTCAAGATCCGACGATTCGGAGAAGGTGAACTAATCCTCCGAAAAGTATAAAAAACACAATAGAGCCTAGTGCCAGAAAAATAGGGATCAATTGAGAAGGTCCCTACCGTGTCACCGCCGTAGTATGCCTCAACATCTACAAGCTAGCAAAACTCCATAATGGTAAACCAGTGAGGAGGGCATGGAACGCCATGAACCTCAAAAAATTCCATCACTAACTTTCCCATATAATAATCGAACTACGTAATGGTTTGATCCCTATACCGGGTACGTAGGCAGCTCGCCCCTCAAGTTCAGCCACCTCAAATAAACTCCGTAAACTCGGCCTAACTGCCATACAATTGACCCAACCTGTATCCGAGCTAGAATTTCCTACGGTGAAATCAAATCATTACAATCGAAGTCGATTCCTGATGCCTTTGGGTTAGGGAGATGCAATAGCTTTTAAATTTATAAACCCTAATCTGTAAGTGCACAGTTGACAATTGTAGTACTTAGGGGTCGATCCATAGGAGATTATGTTGTTACGCTATAAATCTATATGATGCAAAATAAGCTAAGAGAAAATATATTTGGGTTTTGGGGTTTTTAATGAAATAAGCAAAGCAATAAAATAAAGGGATTGATAAATCAAAACACGCAAGATAAAAAAATTAAAAGGAACTAATGCAACATGAACTACACGGTTTTTAAAGAGATGCAACTAGTGTTCTAGAGCTCAAATCACTATGGTAGAATCATTCCCCTTTCGAGGCTCCGAAACCTATAACTCCTACCCCAATAGACTCAACTTTCGATGGTTATTGCAAGGTGGAATCATGCTGTAAGAATTAGATTCGATTGCTCACTAGACTCCTTAACTAAACTTTCGATTGTTAAGACGCCTAGCCTATCAAATATTAGATCCGAACGGTACAAAAGCTTTTGGAATCGGTACCAATCTAATATCGGTCACTAGGTAGCTAGTCTAGATCACGCCTTGAGCAAAAATAAAGATAGAGAATCATGCTAGAAACAAACTCAATAAATATGTAGAAGATGCAAGCAAAAGAACTTTAAAATAACTTATTATCAAATATACAACTACTCTACATGTAATGAAACATGGAGCAAATAGAGAAGTTGATAAAACAGTAGATTCGTGCTAAGTAAGGGCTTGGCACAGGTGGATCTCGAAGCACAAGGCTTGAGAAGAACACCATGGCCTTCATCGCTCTTTTACAAAAGATAAAGATGAAGATCTAAAGAGAATAACGAAAATACATGTTTATTATCGATTTGTGGTGCCTAGGGCTGTTATCCTTCTCTGAAGAGGCTAAACGCAAGTATATATAGGTGTAAGAAGAGGTCTTGGGTCAGTAAAACTCCTAGGGTTTCAGTTCGGGCAAAAACGTCTTTTTGTCGATAAGTGCGCAGAAGTGGCCACGGCACCGGACGGTGGCACCGGTCACGTGAATTGGTCTGGGGTCTGTCTCAAAATCATCTCCTTGTGCGTGGATTCAAGTAAATGAGCCGGCCCATGAGTTGGTTCGGTGCTTAGGCCCATCTTGGATTTGATTCTTCTTCTAAGCAGAATGACATGGCTTCAGTAAAACTTGAATAACTTCCAAACTACAACTCCATTTGATATAACTCCAACTACATTGGAAATCTGACACAAAGGGCTATCTCCATATGAAATTTAATTGCCGTCCAAGTCGATTTGGTCGTCCGGCTGTAGCTAGGCCTCGGCTGGTTAACTTCTGTCCAACTTGGGAAATTGTGAAAACTTCAACTTGGGTGAGTTAGATAGGATCCTTTGACCTTGGTAAGTTGTTGTAGGATGAAGAATACTCATTTTGCTCCTTTTTACGCCTTTTTGATGATTTGACCTATATGACTCTTCAAAACCAAATATACGAGAAAACTACCTCTTTTGATAGAAAAGCTTATTAAATATAATAAAAAATAGATAAAAACGGATAGTAAAAGTGATAAAATACCGGGTATATCAATTCCCCCAGACTTACCCTTTGCTTGTCCTCAAGCAAACAAAAGGTTAATCATGAAAGAAGATTTGAAAACACGGGAACTCACATATTCTTTGATCTTGTTTCTTTCTCTAAACCTGTAATCCACATAAAGACAAAGTGAGTTCATGTACGCTTTTCATCGTCTCCCATCGTGAACACGAAAGTGTGTCCTCAATTGCTGTCCCTGCAAAATCTCAACGTCAAGTCAATCGATTCTTTTACCCTCTTAGATTCTCAAAGATCTCCGATCAAGGATATTTACAAGGAATTCGGCTAGGTGTTTAGGGAAGGCTAATTTAGTGGTGAGGTTGATAGTGTTTATGGTTACCAAAAACTCCGGGTGCGAGACATTATGCAAAATCGCAAGAGAGAATGGATCTATTGAAGTCCACAAATTTCCAACCACTTTGTTGTTCGCCTTTCTCCCCCAGACTTAGACTTTTCTCCGGGAATCACTCGTAAAACTCTCGAACTCATCTCTCCTTTGTACCATTCCTTGGATATTCTTTGGCCTTTGACTTTTTTTTTTTTTGAAAACCATTTCCCTTTCCCTTATGATTTTTCTCTCTTTTTTTTTTATTTGAATGGGGAAAATGGTCTCATAAAGATATGAGTCAAGTAAGGCACGAAATTGTTATCATGATTTAAGCATCCAAGGATCGGCCAAGCTTCTTTAATTTTCTGAAATTTTATTGTTGTACTCCTTCCTTCTATGTTTATCGTCGCATCTTCAAGTGATTGGAAAATTGCGTCGACCCTACTCTCTCCGACGTTTTTACACATATCTGCATAGAGGACGTAGCAAAAGAAGTGCATGAGGTATGAACGAAAGGTTTAAGGGCTTAGGTAGGGTACCAACTGAAAGTGAGCTGGCCATTCATGACAACAGAGAGGGGTAAAAAGGAGGATAAGATGTCATGAATGTGATTCGTTCCTTGATCTAATATCCTTAACAAGAGATAGTTAAAAATCATGTTAGTAAACCAAATAGAGAATCGAAACCATATCCATCAAAATAATGCAAGTAGCAATCTCCTTGGACTCCATTCGGTCACTAGGTGTCTGAATCAATTGTCCGGAACAAACCCTGCAATAATGGTTACTTGGTTCTGAAATCAAAACGTTGTTGATCAAAGAAAGGTGTCATCATTCCCAACTAATTTTGACTCAATAAAATGGTTTTTGAAAACGATTTGAAAAACTTTTTGAAAACATAAATATCCAACACGAACAAACGCGTTAGTAGCAACAATCCCCCAGACTTAACTTACACCATCCCGGTGTAATTCAAATCAAATTAAGGGTGAAGTGTTGGAAAATAAAAATAAATAATTAAAAAAAAGGTGGAGAATAGAACGAAGTTACCGGATAAAGAAACTCAATTTCTCCCAAAGTTGAATCGGTGGATGGTGTTCAAAGAAGGGTGAAGAAACTCCCCAAAAATTTCTCTAGGCACAAGAAATAGTGCTTCTCAATTTTCCTCACCAATGCATTCCGCCATAACCGAGTTAGTATCCTCCAACAATGATCATAATAGATCACCACAAACCATAGTTTGCATCGTGGAATCTTCCCCGAATCATTTTGGAAATTCTTGGATATTGGTAGTTGAACAGCTGCTGGAAGAAGTAACAAACTCTTGCTTTAAACATTGAAGTAGAGGATTCATAACTTGGTTGAAAAGGCTTCTTGTTTTCCTCTTTTCTTTGTGCATATCTTCTATGGATAAGGTGGATCATTCTTTAAGAAATTGGATTTCCAAAGTCAAACCTGTGTAAGAACCAAATATCCTTGCAAAACATTTGAAATTACTTGTCAAATAAACTTGGACCTAGGTTCCAGAATACCGAAGCAACAAACAAAATTATCCAAGGTCATTCTAAATTAGAAAACAAGTAGTGAAAAGATAAGTGTAAAATGTGAAAATTATTTAAAAATCAAACTTTATTAAACCAAATTTTAAAAGTGCAATGTGAAAATTCAAAAATAAAAATAAATTTTATTTAAGAGAAATCACAATTTAAAAATATTTTTGGTTTAAAAATTGTTCATGTAGATTAAAACCATTTTAAAAAGAAAAACTTACCTCGTGGTTCGAAGAGGTGGTCGAACCGTGGTCCGTGGCTTGTGCCGTGGTCAGGTCCGGCTTGGTGGTGGTGCGGGATGGATGGGACGCGGGATGGTGGAGACTCGGGTCCGTGGAGACGCGGGTCAGGTTGGATGCGGGAAGGGTGGTACGCGGGAAGGGGACGCCTCGCACCAGACATGTTCGTGGCTCGGTGGGAGTGTCCACGGTAATGGATCCGCAGGACAAGGCTAGGCGAGGCGCGGGTCGAGTTGGCTCCGTGGCGGATGGCTCCGCGGGTCGGGGAGCATGAGGCGCGGGACGAGCTGGCATCGGACGCTGGACGAGTGATCCGCGGGTCGGGGACGCAGCGACCAAGGCTCGGCACCGGACAGATTCCCGTGTCCGGGGTCTCTGTCCGGGGTCTGGGACCTTGAAACGCTCGATCCGCGGGTCGAGCTGTGACTCGTCTGGATCGGCAAATGCTTGGACACCGGACTGAACCGCGTGTCCGGTGCCCCGGTACGGTGTCTGGGACCTTCGGCACAATTTTTTTTTTTAGAACTTCGGTTTCTTCTCCAAAAATAAACTTTATAAAAATCTGAAAAATTCATAAATTGAAAGATTAATGAATAACAAAGTTTATAAAATGAAAAACCAAAAGAAAGACAGAGAATAAAAATCGAAAGAAAAGAAAGACTCGATATATGGGTTGCCTCCCATAAAGCGCTTGTTTAAAGTCAATTAGCTCGACTCCTTGGGGTTTTTAGACTTTGGAATTGTCTTCTAAAGGCTTGAGGTGGCCCTTAGAGTGTGAACAAAGGCTTCCATGGTCGTGGTCTTCATCGTGTAAATAGAATGGATGCTTGATCAAGGCTTCCATTCGGTCTACTTAGTGAGGCGAATTAGGGTGGTGGTGGGGCTGTGGAGGCTGATTCGGATCCTCTTGATGACGGTACCACCACGTCCTTGTCTCTCCCAAGATGATTATTTGATACAAATTGAATTGTACCAATTGTTGTAAGGAAAAGGCGGTTGATGGAATTCATGAGGCATAGGGATGTAATCTCCATTGGAACTCCTTCTTGTCGCCATCTTCCTAAAATTTTTAGGGTTTTTGTTGTGATGTTCCATTGATAAATCCCTGAAACACACTTAAATAAAAATCAACAAATGAAATTAGCAAAAAGGAAAATAAACAAAAAGGAAAAATAAAAACTTAGACTTATTCTTTATCAAAAATCTATAGGTAAGCGAAATAGTCCCCGCCAACGGCCCCAAAAACTTGATGCCTCCGGATTAGGGAGATGCAAAAGGTTTTAAATTTATAAATCCTAATCTGCAAGTGCATAGTTTACAATTGTAGTACTTAGGGGTCGATCCACAGGAGACTATGTTGTTACGCTATAAATCTATATGATGCAAAATAAGCTAAGAGAAAATATATTTGGGTTTTGGGGTTTTTAATGAAATAAGCAAAGCAATAAAATAAAGGGATTGATAAATCAAAACACGCAACATGAACTACACGGTTTTTAAAGAGATACAACTAGTGTTCTAGAGCTCAAATCACTATGGTAGAATCATTCCCCTTTCGAGGCTCCGAAACCTATAACTCCTACCCCAATAGACTCAACTTTCGATGGTTATTGCAAGGTGGAATCATGCTGTAAGAATTAGATTCGATTGCTCACTAGACTCCTTAACTAAACTTTCGGTTGTTAAGACGCCTAGCCTATCAAATATTAGATCCGAACGGTACAAAAGCTTTTGGAATCGGTACCAATCTAATATCGGTCACTAGGTAGCTAGTCTAGATCACGCCTTGAGCAAAAATAAAGATAGAGAATCATGCTAGAAACAAACTCAATAAATATGTAGAAGATGCAAGCAAAAGAACTTTAAAATAACTTATTATCAAACATACAACTACTCTACATGTTATGAAACATGGAGTAACTAGAGAAGTTGATAAAACAGTAGATTCGTGCTAAGTAAGGGCTTGGCATAGGTGGATCTTGAAGCACAAGGCTTGAGAAGAACACCATGGCCTTCATCGCTCTTTTACAAAGGATAAAGATGAAGATCTAAAGAGAATAACGAAAATACATGTTTATTATTGATTTGTGGTGCCTAGGGCTGCTATCCTTATCTCAAGAGGCTAAAAGCAAGTATATATAGGTGTAGGAAGAGGTCTTGGGTCGGTGGAACTCCTAGTGTTTCAGTTCGGGCAAAAACATCTTTTTGTCGATAAGTGCGCATAAGTGGCCACGGCACCGGACGGTGGCACCGGTCACGTGAATTGGTCCGGGGTCTGGCTCAAAATCATCTCTTTGTGCGTGGCTTCAAGTAAATGAGCCGGCCCATGGGTTGGTTCGGTGCTTAGGCCCATCTTGGATTTGATTCTTCTTCTAAGCAGAATGACATGGCTTCAGTAAAACTTGAATAACTTCCAAACTACAACTCCATTTGATATAACTCCAACTACATTGGAAATCTGACACAAAGGGCTATCTCCATATGAAATTTCATTGCCGTCCAAGTCGATTTGGTCGTCCGGCCGTAGCTAAGCCTTTGCTGGTTAACTTCTGTCCAACTTGGGAAATTGTGAAAACTTCAACTTGGGTGAGTTAGATAGGATCCTTTGACCTTGGTAAGTTGTTGTAGGATGAAGAATACTCATTTTGCTCCTTTTTACGCCCTTTTTGAAGATTTGACCTATATGACTCTTCAAAACCAAATATACGAGAAAACTACCTCTTTTGATAGAAAAGCTTATTAAATATAATAAAAAAATAGGTAAAAACGGATATTAAAAGTGGTAAAATACCAGGTATATCAATTCCTAATCTGGATTCACAAATATTTGGAACCCTATAGACACTAGGGCCCAAACATCTCAGCCATAACAAAGCGCACTTAATTCAAAGAAAGTACATAGGATAAAAAGGCTCACCCGGGCAACAACAAAAGTATTTACAAAAAAAAAAAACAATTTGTAGAAAAAGAAAAAAAAAATTAAGGGCAATTTTCAGCCCGACAAGACCAGCTGGAGACTCCCAAACATCAGCTACGGCACTCTTGGTCATTGATTCCCTCAGAAGATCCTCACGAAACTTCTTATGCTCTAGAAGATATGCCATCTCGGCCTCGACCGATGTCTCCCCAGTTGACAACCTCCGAAGAACCTCCAACTGAGCCTCTACCGCATCACGTCCTCCTTTTTAGCTACCCTCGACAACACAGCGGACATTGCATCCCGCTCGCGAGGAACGTTGAACTGCCGAGCTACCTCAACCTCATGGTCAACCATCCTCGCCCTGTTAGCCATAAGAATTTCTTTCTCTTTCCGAAGGTTACCCACGAGATCCTCCGACGCCTAAGCAAAATTCACGAAACGCTCCTCCTACCGCATGCATGTGGCCTCCAGTAGGCGGATCATCGCATCTTCCTCCATACGAGCTGTTTGTAGCTCAGCAAAGAAGGCGCTTTGCTGATTAGACAAATCGGCCAAGGCATTATTATCAGATTGACGCAGAGTGGAGCTAAGCTTGCTCTTCGCTTTGGCCATGAAAGAAAGAGTAGCTCTAGCGATCTACCAACACGGAGTAATCATCACTCAAACAGTCACCCAAACAGCAGCATAAAATAAAAAGGGAGTGAGAGACAAGAAAAGAGACGACGTTCTACTCCGAAGGCCGATACCAGCTCTGCAAAGCCGTTTCGAAGGGAGATATCCTTGGTTGCAGGAAGCGAACAACTCGCAGAACTAAAACTCAAAGCCAAGAGATCAAGCCCAGAACGTCTAAGGAATGAGAGGAAGCTGACGGCCCAGCAGCCAGAGCAACAACCACATCCCGCTGAGGGGAGTTACCTTGAGGGCAATGTTGGACCTCTTCAGCTGCAACTTCCAAAAGAAGAGGCAGATCATCAAAGACACCTGCCAAATCACCCTCAAGAGAATTGACTAGCTCAACGACCACCTCTGCCACCTTAGCTTCACTACGGCGAGGAGAACCGTTTAGCAAAAGGTTCGTCTTGTAATCTTTGCTTCTCGCCAGTTCCACCCTGGCCCTCTTGAGAAAAACCTTCACCAACAAAATTGGCCAGTGGTCGCTTTTGGCGATGGGCCTCTTCCCCAGAACCATGTTCACCTCTGCCAAGGATTCCTCAATATCCGTTGCAGCACCACCATCCGCTCCGACAGGTGTTGAAGAAAGAGAAGAAGAGGATGGAATCGCCACCCTCAAAGCTAAGGTAACCGCTTCAAGGCCTATCTTGTGACCTTAATCAGGTTCATCAACCCGCCGGATGGTCCTCCTTATCAAAGGTTCCACGAAAGGAACCTGGGAGCCAGAAGATTCACCCCGGATTGCCACCAAGAGATTGCTCGAACCTGGCACGTTAGGAAGGATAGCATGCTGACCAGGTGTAGTGCAAGAATGAGTCCTCCGCGCAACTAGGGGGATAGCATGAGCAACAACCCCGAAAGGGTGCACATCGGCCACAGCTGCCCGCAGAGTCGGAGGAGGAAGTAGCGGAAGATTTCCTGCAGCAAGCTGAGGTGCTGCTGGAGCAACAGGATATGCGAGCGCCGCTTGCCACTGCCTCCGACCATGATGATGGTAGGCCACTAGAATCCGATTACAGTCGAAAGAAGCCCAGTGTACCCTTTTCCTACGAAGCAATTACAGCCTAGAGTGGATAACGACGTCAGCCATGCTGCGCTTGAAATTGCCTGAAAATCAAACAAACATCGTAGGTCAGAAAGAGTTAACTATAAACCCGCTCGGTGATGACATTAGTAAGGTGTATTTACGAGGAGACTCGGCAAAAACCTTTGAAATTCTACCAAACTCCTCCACAGAAGACACTGACGCCTCAATGATCTTGAAAAAGAAGAACTTTTTATGCCGATCGGTGTCCTTCAGAGTTATGTTCGTGACAACCCCTCGAGAAGTGCAGGGAGCAAGATAGACTTTGCCCCGCGGAACAAGATAACTACACTTACAGGCTAAGTAAATCTCGCAGAAGGTCTTGGGGGTCAGATCCATTTCGTCTCGTAACTCCTGACATATGTGCCGATAGCATGGCACAGGAAGTTGGGAGCCATTTGGGAAAAGCAATTTCAAAAGTCTTGAGAAGATGAATAAGGAAGGACGGGATGGGAAAAGACAAACTACAAGTCTGGAAATACGCCATGTATGCAACGTAAAAACCCTCCTCGACTGTTTCTGGATTATCGCGCCTAGTTGGTATCCAAAGCTCTACATAAGAAGGCACCAAGCCGGTATCTTGCAGAGCAACGATCTCTTTAGGCGTGACTGTTGACGCATCGTATGGACCAAATAATGTTTCCTCTTGATTTGCAGCCATGATCGAATATGAGAGAAAAGATCTGTAGAAAACCGAAGAGAAGAGAACCAAAGGTTTTGCAGAGATGAAAGTTTTTAGCTGATGAACAAGAGAAGGTAAAAATATGTAATTCGGGTAGGAACAGATAATAAACGCCTCCAAGTGGTGGGTCCTACCAGAACTTAAGTCGTTAGCAGCGCCGCATATGGTTCCCCACTTGCGTCTCTGTGATTTGACCTTTGCAATTTAAACCGTCGAATTTAAAGAGACGAATTTCCAGAGCCGCACGATTTAAAGATTCGCTGAAATTTGTCATGATTTTACCTAGAGAAACACCCTTTTTTCCTTTAGCAAATCGGGAGAAGTAACCGCCCATCAACTCTTATCATTAAGTGTCTAATGGGTTGGGGGGGCAACTGTTGCAGCTGGATTTCACTAGTTGAAATCGATCACATTAAGCTGGAGATATAATCAGACTGGATTATATTCAATATTGGGCCTTAGGCCCAGAACCGCGATGACATTCAAAGAAAGGCATGGATATCATTCGTCCTTGTTGGGCCCGAGTAATCGATTCGTTGACCGCCGGAGCCAAAGACTCTTTGACCAAGAAACTCAGTGGAGACAACCAAGTCACCGCCGCTCAACGGTTTATGAAGAGATCCCAATATTTCCAGGAGGCGCATCAGAACGTGTCCGAGATCTCCGATGGCGAGGAGAGATTCGCGGAGCTGAACCGTTCATCTCAGAGGAGTATAAATAACTAGCTCTAGAGCCAAAAGGACCAACTTTTTCCTTACGTTTACACTCAATCACACTTTAGCTCATCACACACTTATTCTAGCTAAAGTTCTTTGTATACTTGATCGATTATCAATATAAATCTATTTTCCATTATCTATGTCTTGATCTTAGTTAGATCTATCGACATTTCTTAGAATTAAAGTTTTTTTCCCGAATTCACATATAAATTCTTAGTGCGGAATCTAGCTTCCACACAATATAATTTTTTATATATCCTAAAAAGATGCCAATTTTTTTGTTTGCATTTTCCCATAGGTGAAATCATAAGACATTTTAGAATTAAAAATAATTAAATCAAACCAAATTTGAAATAAATGTATGTAATTATAAGTACTTTGGGTTTAAAATTTGAAAATACCGAATTACAAATCCTAATCAAGAAAAAATCTAGTTTTTCGGTTTTGAGAATCCAAAACCGAAACCGAGAATAACAGATTCGAAACCGAACTAAAACTTTCAAAAATACTTAAATGAGTATTATTTTTTATAACTGAAAACCTGATAATCAAATTAACCGAACCAAACTCGAATGATTATCCGAATGTCCAAACCTTGTTTGTACGCAAACAGAAATGCGGAATTAATCGTTGGTGGGAATCGTGTAATTGAAATGGTACGTAGGTGTTGGAAAAAAATTAACCGAGATTTGGTTATAATGGATATGGCCAGTTTTTTTTTTTTTGTTGTTGTTGTCGACAAGCAATATATTGATAGAAAGCCCAAAAGCCAGTACAGAGACATTTCGAGATCCATACAAACCCATTTTACAAGATAAATCGTTAATAATAACTCGATGACCTCCAAAACACCTCTCATCATCTCCTCTTGCCGCGATTTGTAACTGCTCACCTCTGTTGAATCTCCACCGATCATCACGTACACACGGCCAAACACCCACCGCCTAAGCTTTAGGCTTCGAAATTGGGATTATGGGGAGATGAAAGTCCCAGCCAGGAAGGATGATACCAAATATAGAGAAGAGAAGCACAAATCCACAACAAAGATTCATGGATTCATCATCAAATTTGAAGAAGAAACCATAATCTACAAAGGAGAAGAAAGCGCAACTAAATCCAAACTAGTCGGAAGCCGAATCCGATCGCAATCGGATGAGAAAATCCGTTGAAGCGGAAATTTACAACAAAAGATTCAACCGGAAATAAATTCCGGTTAACCGGAAAAAACAAAACCGATCAAAGATCGGAGAAAACAACCGATATCATATAGAGACATAAAACTAACCAATATTTACACCTAAAGCCACGACGCCGGCCAACTACCGTTCGCCGAGCAATTTAAAGCAGAATAGTTCGAATGAGTATAAATTAATAATGGGGAGACTATGATATATTATAAATTCATTCAGAAACAAAGAAAAATTATAACATTTTAAAGTTTTTCTTTTACTTGAATTTTCATTTTATATTAAGCTATATTCTTCTTAATTTTTCTTTATTTAACTATTATTGACTTTAGTGTTGACATTATTAAATGTTTCATATTATTTTAGCTAAGGATTCCTTTTTCCTTTTGACTTCTTTATTGTTTTGGTCTCGATGAACATAGAATCATTTGCCACTTACCATTTCAATCACTTATTAAATGATTCTATGTTCATCGAGAAAAAAAATGTTACCGAAAAAATGTTGCCACTTACCCTTTCAATATAATTAAACTTTGACAAAATTTCGTCAATGATTTGATAACTATATTTCCCAAATAAAATTTTGTAACGATGCTTGGAAGATTTCCGTTAAAATATATAAAAAATATTATTCATGACTCTAAACCCAAACTTCTTTTATTTGGTTTTATGACCAGCTCGGACCACTAATAATTCGCAAGAAGTTTTAAGCATAACACACGTAAACAAATACAACGAATGGCCAAAACAAAAAGTGGAAGGATGTTTTTTGTGCTAAGAGCATAATAATAAGCTAGTTAATTAATGGTATGTGAACTGATCATACAATATCGTCTTAATATCAATAATACGATTTTATTCACTTCTCTTCCTTTAATTGGACATCATATTGAGATTACAAATCGAGCTTAGAGTTGAAATGAATTATTACTATCACAAGTGGAGATAACACATATTTTTGCTGCTATACATGAAAAGAAAAGGAAACACATAATTGATAAAAACCAAAAAGTGATTAACCGCGTATGCCCATTAATTTGCATGTAACCTTAAGCATAGCACGATAGACGAAATGCATAGGAAACAAATTCCCAAAACAGTCTCCTGAAATACTGAGTAGAGCCATGCAACATTCCTTTTTGATACTTTTGAAACGGAAATGTTTAACTGCCTCAACACAATCCGGAATTTTTCTTGCGTCTGATGCACAAGTCTATGGTTTTGGCAGCAACCCTTTGTTCGACGACACTGGAGCAAGCACACGATCATTATTACCTTTCGTATTTTGAGATGATGATAGCATCACTAACATCATCACTATCAGGATGGACATACACACTCTTTGCTTGTTCCGACACATTGTTTTTATTTTTAGGTTTATACAATATTGTTCACTATATTTTATGGACATACAAATTAATTTGTATTTTATTTTGTGATCACTACTATGACATTGTTCCTAGTATTTATATATCTTGTATGATTGTAACTTTTTTGGTAGACGATCTATACTATATTTTCCTAGGATTTTGTACATGCATGAGTTAGTTGTCCTTGAACTATTCATGTATGTTTATTTACATGAAAGCAAACAAATCGATAAAGATTTTTGTAATATTATATTTATATTTTCTTAAAATATCTCAAGTAAAGATCTCAAGTAAATAGAAAAGTTATGTACTTGAGAACTTTAAAAATAATGAGAAAAAATATTTTAAACACAACTATATATTTTATAATTTTATAATAAATATACTTGTGTTTAAAGTTTTTTTAAAAAATATAATAAATATATTTGTGTTTAAAGTTGTTTTTTAAAATATAATAAATATAGTTGTGTCTAAAAATATAATAAATATAGTTGTGTTTATTATAATTAATATAGTTTTGTTTAAAAATATAGTTTTAACTTTTATAATAAATATAGCTTTAAATTTTGGTTTTTTTTAAACTAATGTAAAAAAATATTTTAAACAGTAACTATATTTTTGTCATCATTTTAAACACAACTATATATAAACAAATTACAAAAGATCATGCAAAAAAACAAAAATTAACAATCATGAAAACTATTTAAGATTAAAATAATTACAAATATGCCACATTCGAAAATTAATTAATCAAACGTGCCATGTTTGGAAGGAACTTTTCATTTATGCTACTATTACGTGTCTAAATGACAAAATTGTTGCTTATTTTAAAAGGAGAAGAATCCCAGAAATCTCTTTTTTTTTATTTCTCTGCGTAGAGAAATCAGATCTAGATTATTTTTTATTTTCTCTTTCTCTGCAAAACCAAAACAAATATAATTTTATTCTCCTTCTCCTTTCTCTCTTTGCAAAAGTGGGATGATGAGTTTGAAGAAGACAACCAAATCTCTCTCTCAAATTTGTTTTGTAAATTTGAGTTTTGATTCGATAATGGTTACCAATCTTAAGTTTTATTTGATTTGGGTGTTACAGATCTGGGATTTTGATTTTTTATGGATAATTTGTTTATTGATTTTTTTTTTCTACTGATCTAGGATTTTTATGTCTTTCTATAAACTTTTGAAACATATTACTTTTAAAAAACTGAGCAGTTAATATAATAACTTATAAGGTTTGAAAAAAATGATATGGTTTTAAAAAAGTATATAAGGGTTTTAAAAGGTTTATAAAGTTTTATAATACTGTTTAAAATGCTTATAAGACTTTTAAAATATTGTTTAAAGGTTTCGTAAGTCAGTTTAAATAGTCCTATAAACTAATTTAAAACCTTATAAATTGTTTAAAAAGATTATAATTTGTTTTAAAAGTTGTCTAATGTAAATGAAAATCGTAAACCTTAACCCCAAACCCTAAATACATAATAGTTGTAACGCCCCGACCGCCCTTCTTATGGGCCCCCGTCCACTCTCAGACCCGTTGGCCCACCCTATCCGACGGTCGGTGCGTTAGTCCGGGAGGCTCGGAAGTCATGTTTACTTACCCTGCAAATCACCACGTGATCTTTCCTCGTATTTTGACCTCACTCACACGATACTGGAAATGACTTCCCAGTAGGTCATCCATCCTGAAACTACTCCAGCTCAAGCACACTTAACTCTGGAGTTCTCTCAAGACCTGTGACCGAAAAGATAAGTGCAATTTGGTGATATAGGTAGCCAAATCAATTCTTTTAAGCCTCTTCACATATACCGCATATACAATATATGCCTTTAAACCGGGGTGTCACAATCACCCCCACTAACAGATCGCAACGTCCTCGTTGCGCATACCAAGATCGTTACCCCAACAAACTAACTCACACAGTTGTCAGGGCTCGCTCTGATACCACTTGTAACGCTCCGACCGCCGTCATAGGGGAAATCCTCATCCCTTCGAGAGAAATCCTCATCTCCCAATGGGCCCCACATCCACTCTCGGCCCATGGCCCACCCTATCCGACGGTCGGTGCGTTAGTCCGGGAGGCTCGGAAGTCATGTTTACTTACCCTGCAAATCACCACGTGATCTTTCCTCGTATTTTGACCTCACTCACACGATACTGGAAATGACTTCCCAGTAGGTCATCCATCCTGAAACTACTCCAGCTCAAGCACGCTTAACTCTGGAGTTCTCTCAAGACCTGTGACCGAAAAGATAAGTGCAATTTGGTGATATAGGTAGCCAAATCAATTCTTTTAAGCCTCTTCGCATATACCGCATATACAATATATGCCTTTAAACCGGGGTGTCACAATCACCCCCACTAACAGATCGCAACGTCCTCGTTGCGCATACCAAGATCGTTACCCCAACAAACTAAACCCTGCAAATAACCACGTGATCTTTCCTCATGTTTTGAGCTCACTCACACGATACTGGAAATGACTTCCCAGTAGGTCACCCATCCTGAAACTACTTCAGCTCAAGCACGCTTAACTCTGGAGTTCTCTCAAGACCTGTGACCGAAAAGATAAGTGCACTTTGGTGATATAGGTAGCCAAATCAATTCTTTTAAGCCTCTCCGCATATACCATATATGCCTTTAAACCGGGGTGTCACACTAGTTAACCCAAACTTAAAAATTTACAGTCTTTTCTTAGTTTGTGTGTTTGTGTTCTTCTTTTTCATCACTTCTTCTGTATCCCAAATCCACCATATCCAATTTATATCCATGTTCTTCTTCTTCTACTACTTCTTTTTCTTCCAAAATCTAGTAGATGCAATTTTCAAATCCATGTCAAGAGAGAAAGAGAAAGATATAAAAAAAAAAAAAAAGAAAGAGAGAGAGAAAAAAAAAAGTAACGAGATCTATTAAAAGAGAGAAGAAAATTAGTTTTTGTGATAAGGATAACTAGGTGACTTTCCCACGTACAACGCGGATAAACTTTTTAAAATACTGTTTTTAGTTTTCCTATTAAAAATGTGAAAAATATATAATGGTTTTTTTTTTATGTAACATTGTTGTTGATATTTTTATTGTTATTTTATTGTCTGAAATTCGTGGCGGAAAATAGTGTTGTGAGAAATAAGAAATCTTGTCGTTCTTGGACGATTCAACAATCGAAGCCGCTAAACGACTTTTGTTCTTCGTTTTGCCTTTCAAATGTTTTAAGAACCTTTCGAATGGATACATCCACCTATGTTTCACTAGCCCCTAGCTTTGCTTCGTATGGTAAGTGGATAGGCAAGTGTTCCATGCCATCAAAGAGAGGAGGGAAGATTTTTTCCAAATTACACAAAATTATGACAATGTTATCCTTCAAAAGTAGGACCCTACTTTGATCAAATAATCTACTGCTTAGATCGCAGAAAAATGCTCCAATTCTTTAAAAAAACCTTTTATCAGTCATGAACCCAAATTTCGTATTAGTAGATAAATTAGGCAATTTTTATGAACATATACCTTATAATTCTTGGTGAACGTTACACATGAGAAGTTATGCAAAGATGAACGGAAGAAACCGCTCCATGAAAACATGGCAGTCGTGACATTTTATTCCAGAAAACTTGCGAGCAATGATGTCTGCACAGCTTGCTAGATCCGATGCATATCCATCTGGAAAGTCAACTTCATTTTTCGCCCACTGTAGTAATGTGTGTATACCTTTAGCAGTCAATCTCCAAAGAGGAAATAGGGCGTTTCCATGGCCAGCGACATGAAAATCACTTCGAGAATATAATTTTTCAATACCTAATCTTGACTTAACAGTGTCTTTTGATCTATCTTTAACATTCATCACATTATACATGATCCCAAAAACAAAATTCGTAGTATGCATCACATCAAGGCAGTGGCGTAGAGTCAAATCACCCTAGTACGAGAGCTCCCAGAAAATGCTTTCTTTATGCTAGTTATGCCAATATCCATAACCGCAAGGTCTTCTTTTATGTCAATTTCCACCACATTCTGATGTTTTTTGTGCTCCCACATTTTTAATACTTCTATGTACTTATTCATCCGTCATCGATTTTGGTGGATAGTCGTTCACAACGTTTTTTCCCTTCCTAAAATTGACATTTTTTCGTAACGGATATTGTGGGGTATAAATCTTCTATGAGAGTCAAACCAACACGCTTCCTACTATCTGGCATGTAGAAATCTTTTATACCGTTCTTACAAATTGGACATGCTAATTTTCTATTTGTGGTCCATCTTGACAACATACCATACGCCGAAAAATCACTTATCGTCCACAAAAGAACAACTTTCATGTTGAAGTTTTGCTTCAAGGACACATCATACGCCTCAACTCCGTTATTCCACAACTCCTTTAACTCTTCGATTAGTAATTGGAGAAAAACATCAAGACTCGCTTGTGGATGATTAGGTCTTGAATTCAATATCGTGAGATACAAATGCTCACTATTCATGCACATCTGGAGGTAAGCTGTAGGGGGTCAAGATCACTAGCCACAAAAAAATGGTTTTTTGACATACCAATAGGATTGAAACCGTCTGTACATAATCCCAAGTAAACATTTCGCGTTTTCGCTGCAAAAAATCGGATGGACTTCATTAAAATTCTTCCACTCTGCTGTATCGAATGGATGACACATAACTCCATCATGTGACTCGTGCTCGCATGCCATCTCATCGCCGCTCTAGTCTTCTCTAATTGGTACATCCTCTTCAACCTGTCAGCGATAGGTAGATACCACATACGACAAATTGCAACTCTATTCCTCCCCCAAGTACTAGCCTTATATCTCGCTTTTCCACAAAACTTGCAATTGTCCAACGCCTTGTCTTCTCTCCAGTAAAGCATACAATTATCTTCACATACATCATATGTCTGGACCGGCAATCCTAACTTTCGCATCAATGTTTCTAAGATAAATACTCCGTAAAACATTCTGCCCACAAATCCATGCAAGTTTCAGCCAAATTATGGTCTACCTTGATGTTCATGGACCGAGCAGCTAATGATAACTGCGAATGACCATCTTGACAACAATCATATAGTGGCGTATTAGCATACTCTAACTTGTCATAGAAGTGTTTTGCTTCGCGGGTAGGTTTTTCCATTTTTTTTTTTATAATTTTTTTTCCTTTTGTGATTTTTTAGAGTTTATTCCTTTATGATTATTTCCCCTCACCCTTTTTTTTTGCCAACCAAAAGATAGAATTATGAGAGAGATGAGAGAGAGGTGTGTGAAAATGAGAAGAGGGTGTGTTGTATATATAGGCAAAAACATTTGCCACTACTTTGCGACTCAAACTAGTTAGTCACAAATTTGAGACTCATGTGCGACTCTTTTGCGACTACTTTCAGAAATTAGCTGTCAATTTGGTACACTCTTATTTCCCACATTTTTTTTGTGTTGTCCTATTATGGCGACATACATTTTCATTTGTCTTCTTGTGTCGACTTAAAAAGGTTGTGACTCTTTTGTGACTCTATTCCTGGAGTCGCGAATATGTGACTGTAACTGAAGGGATGATAACGAAAGTGTCACAAATTTGTGACTAAGTACTCTGTCGCTAATTAGTCTCAAATTTGTGACTATTCTGCGACCATCTGAGAAGCTTCGATAAACAGTCGCAAATTTCTGACTGTTTTGCGACTTAGTTAATCAGTCTCAAATGTGCGATTGATTTGAGACTGCATTTAGCAGAGGCACAAATTTGTCACATAACAGTCTCCAATTAGTTGCCAAAAATAGTGACTAACTTAACAGTGACTAATAGGAGTCACTAATCATTTGTTTTCTTGTAGTGAAAGGATGCTTGCAAAATGTTAGAAACATACGGGAGTAAATTATGGTACTATTAACTTTTTGTGGAGTCCACTGTCACTATTCAGAACATTCTCAATAATAACATCATCTCTCTCGGGTATAATTCTTTTGTCTTTATTTATATTTATCATCATGATGAATTCACACTTTACGAAAAGTTTTTGCAATTGGTGTAGTTTAAAACGTTACAAATCATAGGATTCTAATCGATTTATACGGAGTTCTATACGACAGTTACCTTATAAAGTGAATATTAAGTAAGAATGATTTGAAATTAGACTATTTCATTTCTATAAGAATTACAGCTCCAAATTGTACATTATACAGTACCCTCAAAACTCAGCCAACAGAAACAGATAATTCATCATCGCATGAATCATAGACATCAAACTTGTCCATCCATTTTTCAAAAACCCATCTAAATTCAGAAGCATCTCTGCGATATCTAGACAAGAGACTAAACACTTTAAACTTAGTATTAGGATCCAACTCAACTCCCTCCTCTATGCATTCCCATAAAATCTTCTTCACTTTCTCATTCTCTTTCTCCTCGCACAAACCAGAGATTATAGTCCGATAAGTCCGCCGATTCGGAATAACCCCAGCTTCTTTCATTTCCGACAACAAAGACCACGCTTCATTGATCCTTTTCGCACGCACAAGCCCCTTAATAGCAACCGTATACGACACAACATCTAAAGGATATTTCTCCAAGATGCACCGATTAAACAAACGAATCGCGGCACTGTACGCCCCGCACTCTATAAGACTGTCGATGATCGCGGTATGAACATGAGCATCGAGACGTTTTTTCTCAATGATCATTCTTATATACATATTAACGGCTTCATCAGGTGCCCCTCCTCGACAAAGCACAATAAGATATCCACTATATGTATAACAGTCAGCAAAATCGTGGTTAGACATGTAACGAAATATTCTCAACGCCTTAGAAGAGTTACCGACCTTACAAAAATAGTTTAAGAGCACGTTTCCGGTAACCAAATCTAGTTCTGTTTTCGTACCATCGGTGATACTAGTAACGAGATCGAAATCTCTAGACACGCATAAACTAGAAACCATTGAGGCAAAAGTATACAGATCCGCCACAAGTTTTCTTTCTTTCAAACTAGTGAAAACTTTACGAGCATCTTCGAATCTTCCGAGTTTAGTAAATGTGTGTATCATCACATTGCAAAGAACAATATCTGGAGCTAAGCATCTGGATTGCACTGTACTTAGCACAGTAAACGCTTCGTCAACCATTCCGATATCCATAAATCCTTTGATTAAACTAGTATATGTAACAAGATTCGGGGAGCAACCGATCTGAATCATCTTATCGAACAAATCAACCGCCTTTAGCGGCTCTCCTGATCGAAAAAACCCACAAACCAACATACTCCAAACATGAACAGACACAGAGAATCCACTACAAACCATCAATCCCAAAACTTTAAACCCTTGAGCAACACAGCCTGCTCTACAAAAAACTCCAAGAATCTGCCCAAATCTCTCACTGTTTGGATAAAAACCTTCTCTAATCATCATATTCAAAACTATCTTAACACAACCCAAATTTCCTCTACTGCATAAGTGACTCAATGCAATGTCGAAACTAAAGAAATTCCGAACACGGATTCCATCGAAAAAATCGAGAGCTTGTTCAACACGACTGACTTTGAAATGAACATCCATCCTCATGTTCATGGCACGAGTATTAGGAACATACCCAAAACCATTCATGCTTTCATAAACCTCAGTAGCTTTATCATAGATATGACCACGCCAAAAGATTTCAAGCAATAACAATAAAACTCGAGGCTTTATCACACAACCTAGTTTTTTCAATCCTTCGATGATTCGATCGATTCCATTGTAATCACGAGTTAGTTTCTCAACAACACTGACCATGTGATCAAATGCTCGAGCATCGTGGAAGTAATTGTGATGCTCTGCGCACCAGAAGAAGAAATTCAAAGTTTTTAGATCAGGAGAGGATTCTCGTAAACGAGAATAGACAGTGTCGTGCGTGAGTGGCGGATTCGGAGCAACTCCACGAGATCCAGCGGTATTTTCCCGGGAAAATTCACTGATTTCTCTTGCTTTCAGTGAAAATTGACCGTGAATTGAAGAGAAACTGAGTGCGTTAAGGATTTTCTTCCTTGGCTTTACCCAATTGCATCTCCATAGCATCTTACCCTCCACGCCAAGACCTTAACCATGAAACGGATTTTCTCAGGAAAATGAAGATAGGAAACTAGATCGACGAGAAAGTTTGTGACTTTGAAAGGGAAAATCGCCGGTAAGGTTAACGAAAGTAAAAATCGGCGAAGGGTTTTTGGTTGGGTAATTAGAACGAACAACAATCGGAATCAATAAACCCTGCTTGAGGCGGAGGCAGCAACCGAAGCCTATACCGGACTCGGTTTGGTTCTTTTGGAAATCGGTAAACTCCGGTTTTGGAAATTTGCTACTTAATTAAGGGATTAAGTTAACCAAAGATTTTGCTTGCCTTAGTAACTATCGATACTCATTTTAGGGGTGCGCAAATTATCCGAATCCGAAATCCGAAACCAAATTCAACCGAAATTAAGCGGTTTGGATCTATATTGGTTATTGTTAAATAACCGAATGGTTTTCAATTTGTTTTACTTTGGATTTCAGTTCGGTTTCGGATATATCCGATAACCGAAGTAATAACCGAACAAACCAAATATATAGAAACAATGTATATCTTCCACTTATGTTCTTTTTTTTCTTTCATATTTTATACAATTTTTGAAGTTTGAACCTTATTAAATGGATACGATTCGTTTTTTCATCATTTTGGTCTTATATTTGAATTTGAGCTTTCTTTTTATATTTAGGCATTTTTCTTAATGTTATTAATGGTCTTATACTTATGTTTGAGTTCGGATAAAACCGGATCCGAACCGAATCCGATAGAACTTTGGATGAGTTTTGGATCTTAAAATCAATAGCAAATCCGGCCCGAACCCGAAAGGATCCGAACCGATCCCGATCCGTTATAGAAATATACCCGAATGGTATTAGTAAGCCTCAATCCGAAAATCCGAAAAATCCATATCGAATCCGACCAATGATCCGAATGCCCACCCCTAACTCATTTAGTTATTTCTTATTTTCTTACAAATTAATAGAACAGTCACATCAAGAACATGAATTTAAATGTACCAACTTACTGTACCAATTTGCTTAGGACCATGATGTATACTTTTCAACAGTTATTTTCATTATAGTAAAAAGACTGATAAATGATAATTAGCTCAAATTTAGAATTACAAAAAAAATCTTTCTACATTAAGAATTTGACATCTATCACCTTGCATTTTACGAGTGGTGTTTGTACAAAAATGTAACTATCCAAAGTTATAATCGTGTGAAGGTGGACATAGGACAAACAGAAGAAAAATAGTTTGGAAAGATTGTGAATCAGAAATCTGAAGTTGTTTGCTTCAAGCCAATAAATTGAGTATTCTGACAGAGCATGGAGAGACAGAACAAACATAGTCCTGTTTCAGACAGAAGAAAATATTGAAGTCAATTCATGCACATTTTTTTTAATTCCACTTTGTATTGCACTTCTTTTACTTCATCTTTGCCAAATGCTATAGCATAGTATTATTTACCATTATTGTTTAAAAGAAAATTAATATACTTACCTGCATAAGCAATGGTCACACCTGAAATGATTCGTCCCAGAGCTGCCAAGAAGTAAAGAGAGATGACAACCTGAAAGCAAGAAACCTCTCAAGATAACACAAATTCAGTTTAGAACTCTGCCAATAAGTAAAACCAGAAAAATATTGGTCTGGAAATTGGGTAAAAACACAATGGATAGGATTCAGCAGAATCATAGTCTATCGTCTTAAACGTCTTAGTGTCCGTCAGTAAATGCTCGAATTTAGTCTTTTCATTAACCATTCAGGCACTCCAACTATCTCTTTTCATATAAACCAAGGAGGCCAAAATGAGTTTGCCTTAACAAATAGCCGCTTGTCATGGCCTGTTGCTGCAACCCACAAAATGGATTCAGCTGCTCCAACGGTATTAGCTAGGCGTGCAACGATGTTGGTGGCTGTATATTTGCCACTCTAATGGATCCACAGGTACCCTTCACACAAAAAAAGTTTGTCACTTTGTAGATCATGTGAATGCAAGAGTCTTTCAAACAAGTGTTTATATACCAAACAGTGATCATCAAATCAGTAAAACATTTAGTTTTTATGACTTATTATGCATTGATTGCAGAAGAAGAATTAAATTAATAGAATTATGATCATTTCCTAATTCATGATGAAACAAAAGCAAAACACACTCAAAGTTGAAAGATCAAGATGCCAAAACAAAGAAACTTAAGACAACAAATGGACACTCAATTCAAATTTGAACAGATCAAGCAGCCAAAACAAAGAAATTCAAAATAGCCGGGTTTCGATCGTCAAATCAGAGACCGGTTACAAATCCTTACACTAGAGACAACCAAAATTGCAAGAAAACCAAAAATTTTAGGGTGAAATTTGGGAATCTTACGAGACATTGAGTTGACGGAAAAGAAGACCGAGAATGGCGAGTGAGGATATGAGAACGATGAGAACATCGGAGAAAAGATAGAGAAGAGTTGCGTTTCGATTAGCGCAATGGTGATACACAAGCGTCCCGCTTATCAACAATCCCATAGCTTTCTCCATTTCACCCATTTCAAAATTTTCCGGTAATTTTTTTGTTCCGACATTTTCTTCTTCCATAGAAAATGACTTAGTCATTGGTTCGGCTGTAACTATAATTTGAAAACAGATTGGTTTAACCGTAAAATATGCGGATGCGGATGCGATTGCGATTGCGGGAGTTTGTGAAAGTGGATAGTAACGGTTCAAACATTATGAAGCGGTTTATACACTGGCTTAGCGGTTGGAAATAAGTACATTTGCAGAATATTTATAACTCATTGACTAAAGATTGCTTAGCGGTTAAACAATAGTTTAACAATATAAACATATTAAATAATAAAAATTTTCAAAATATGTCACTCTTGACATGACACTAAACAATCATGCCACAATTTACAAACTTTTGTTTTTTATTTAAGTTTTTCATATTTTTGTTTTTTTTCTAAATACGAATTATAAGATTTTACAACAAATTATAAGGTTTTTAAAACGGGGATATAAGATTTTAAAATAAATTATACGATTTTGTTAAACGAGGTTATAAGATTTTTGAAAACTTTATACACTTAGAAAACCTTATAAATTTTTTAAAAATTTTATAATCCGTGTCACAAATGTGCATGTGATAGTGGCATGACTAAAAAAATTGAGAAATTTTGAGTTATGCCACTATTGGCATGCCACTTTTCAATTATGTCACTGTTTTAAAATCATTACTAGCGTGCCACTGTTCACTTAAATGAAAAAAAAAACAGATCTCACTTTCTCTCTCATCTCTCACACGCTCATTTCCCAGATCCAAATTTTTTTCTCTCATCCAAATTTTGTTTTTTCTCTCTCTTTCTACCATATCGCGCATCATGAGATCGGATTTTACTATCACTGAATTCGATTCTTGTCATCTCTAATTTCACTATCTCTGACCTCTGTCGCGATTTCCGCTAAGAAGATTTGAGAAGGTGTTGTTGTTGGCGAATAACGTGGATCTGAGATTAGATCGAGCAGATTTAGGAGGAGATCTCAAAGCAAATTCAAACACAAACGAACGACTGTAAATTTTCGAGTTTGGGTTAAATATTATGCATTTAGGGTATAGATTTTGGGGGGGGGGATGGGGATAGGGTTTTGCCTTTACATTGTAAAACTGTTAAAAAATCTTATAAAACTGTTAAAAAAAATTATAATGTTTTTAAAAGGTTTAGTAAAACTGTTAAAAAAACCTTATTAAACTATTTAAAAACCGTGTAAAACTGTTTGTAAGGTTTTTGTAAAGTTTTATAAGGCTTTTGTAAAGTTCTATAAGGTTTTTAAACAGTTTTATAAGGTTTTTAAACAATCTTATAAACCTTTTATAAACTTTACAAACCTTATAAAAATCTTATCAACCTTTTAAAAACCTTATAAAACTTTTAAAAACCTTAAAAACCTTTTAAAAACCTTATAAATTATTTAACTGTTTAGTTTTTAATGACATGTAAAAAAGTCTTATTAAAAAACTGTTTAAAAACTTTATAAAAACGGGAAAACCCTAAAAATAACCAAAACCCAGATTTGACAAAAAAAACAACCAAAACCCAGATCTGACCAAAAATTAGCCAAAACCCAGATCTGAACAAAAATCGAATCAAAATCTCAAATTTGTAACCCAAATCGAATAAAAAGCTTAGATTCGTAACCAAAATCCAACCAAAAACTCAAATTTGTAACCAAAATGGAATTTAAAAAAACACAATTTATGGATTAAACATGTTCTTCTTCTTCCTTCTTCGTCTTCTTCTTTGTCGTTGTCTTCTTTTTCTTCTTCTTCTTCCTATTCAGGAAATCAAAATCGATTTAAGGAATTTACAGAGATTTACATGGATGAAAGAGAATCGAAAATCTTAGATTTATCCTCGCTGCGTTTGCGTCCAATGAAGTCAGAGAGAGAATCAAAAACTCTCGATCCATAACCCAAATCCAATTGCAATTTCAAAGAAGAGAATTTTGTGAGAGAAAAAAATTTGGATTAATATGAGCGTGAGAGAGATGAGAGAGAAAGTGAGATCTGTTTTTTTTTAATTAATCAGTGAACAGTGACACGCTCATAATGATTTTGTGAACAGTGACATATTTGATTAAATTTTTGTGAACAGTGGCATATTTGCAATTGCCCCCAAAAAAATTTCAACAGTGGCAATTTTGAAATCATCCCATAATAATATAATAAATATCAAAATTCATATTATCATAATAAAATATAAAAATAAATAAT
Source organism: Draba incana (assembly GCA_963576765.1). Lineage (NCBI taxonomy): Eukaryota > Viridiplantae > Streptophyta > Magnoliopsida > Brassicales > Brassicaceae > Draba > Draba incana. The sequence continues at coordinate 22,241,078 of OY755208.1, forward strand.
TCAATAAAATAAATACTTGAAAATCATTTATATGATACAACATTTATTATTATTATTATTATTATTATTATTATTATTATTATTATTATTATTATTATTATTTTAGATGAAAGTTATGAATTTAATGGAGAAATTGTTTCTTTTGTAGATTAATGTTATATTTTAAATTTTGAGTTGTTAAATTTTATTAAGAAAATTTTGGTTCAAAGATTTAAAAAATCTAAAATTATAATAGGTTATTAATTAAAAATATCAAATTATTCGTATATTTCATAATTACAATAATCAAATTTATTATATATATTCTGATTTTTGAATAAAATTTATTTTGGAAAAAAAAATATACCAGCAACAGGAAACGCTCGAGAGAATCATCTTTTGGTTTGATTGGTTTGAGCGATTAGGAGCGGTACGAGACGGTAAAAAACATTTTCAATGATTGTTGTTAAACGCTAGGAACCGCTACCACCCGCAAATGCTGCATTTGTAGGTGATAGCGGGTGCACTACTCAATCTTTAGTACTTTTAGTTGTGTTCAATTCATAAGAAAAGTGTTACTTATGATTACATTAATATTATGGTTTAATTATTTTGAACTTGTCGCACCATATAGTATGTCTTTACTTGGTTTTTCATTGTAGATTAATAATCATCGAAGTACGGTACAAATAAAAAAAATTATACTAAAAAGAGACAATATCTACATACAAAAGATAAAAAAAAATTATCAGCATAAATTGTTGTTGAGAATTTATCTTCTTATTTATAACTGACTAGGTTAGGACCCACGTTGATACGAGGATAATCATATTAAACATTATTCAAAGAAATATTTAAGTTTTAGTTAATAACCCGTTGAGTTAATAAAATATATCGATATACAATAAAATACGCATCTTAAATCATTAGATATCAATTTTTATGTACATTTTCATATTCTAATTCATTTCATACGGATCATAAAATATATATGTGTAATTCAATTCATATTCTTAATAACAAAGAAACCAAATTATTATATTCTTACCCATAATGATTATATATATTCTTCAAATAATTTAGAATTAAATTAGGATATAATAAACTTCATGTAAATAATTTCATAATACCTATAAATTAATTTAATAGTAGTTATTATGATATTATCTTTTTAACTTACATAATTTTCATTTCTTACAATTTCCTTTTTTTAAAAATATTGAAAGTACATATATTGTCTTATGTCGAAATTTTCGTTTTTTTTAGATTCTATAATTATGTTGAAAAATATGCTTATAGATTTATACGATCTTAGGAATGGTTATGCATATCTTAAACTTTTAAATTTAAATTTTCACCCTTCTACTTATTTTTTTTTGTTTTTCAGTTTATAAATCCTCTTTTCTTTTATCATTCGTATTTTTCTTTCATTCTCTCAATTTTTTTTTGTTTTTCTACAACCTATATTATCTCTAAGTTACTGTTTTTCAAATTTTATGCTCTCTACTTTATTTTTTTTACGATTTTGATTCTCTCAATTTTTTTTTCTCAGTTTTTTTAAAATAATTAGTTTGAACTATAGTTTAGACTATATTGGAAATTTTCTTGTTGTTCAAGTTAGTTCGGACTATTATAAATTTTCTTTTTTACTATTTGATTAATTACTTAAAAATTACTTTTTAATTTTCCATTTTTAATTTTATTGTTTCCTAATCGACTTTAATATTAACACATGTCATCATCTCAATCAATATTAAACACATGTCACAATCTCGTGAATTACAATTTTTCTTACGTGTCAACCTCTCGTCGACCGGCATCTCTTTTATATAATAAGATAGTAACTATATTATGATTTTTATCATTGTTTAATGAAATAGAATATGTGATAAAGAGGTTAAACTTAGTTATACACATGCTCTCTTTCACGGTAAAAAATATATTTTGTTTGACATATTTAAAGTTTCATCCTAAGACCGGATGTGTTGTAGAGGTTCCTTTTCAAATGTTTGATTGGACATGCTGAAATGTTGATGTCATTATTTTTGAGTATGTTGGAAACAATGAAATTTAAATGAGATAAAACATTTTCCTGATCATAATTGATGAAGCTTTTGAGACCGTACTCATGAGATCGATAGAAAATGTGACATGACAAATCATACACTAATAGCAATTTTATTCTCGATTTTTATTTTTCCATCACCTTTTTGAAAACATCATCGATATTGTTTGAGATGAAATCAACGAACTTTTCTGTTGTCAAAAAAATATTTTATTGATTTTTTTTAACATGAGAGACTAACTAGTATTGTTAAATTTTAGTTGTTGTAGTTATATTGATCATTTCAATATTTTCTACATTATATATGTATTAATGGAATGCTTAGTAAGTTTTTTTTTGTTCAAACTGACAAACTATACAAGTAAGGAATTGTACAAGATCATCTCAAACATAAGTGCCTTAATCTAGTAAAATTAATTGACCATATATACCACTACATGTTAGTATATGTTGCAAGAACTGTGATTTAGGTAATCCATATGTTGACATTTCATCGGCGGCAGTAAGGTCCCTTATTGATATGCTTCGTTGTAGTTGTTGATTTCGATGTGGAAGACGAAGAAGGCGCCAAAATTTGATATGCTCAAATTTAACCCTGAGCTACTCTCTCAAATTAAGAGATCGTATAGCACTTAGGGATCGAATCCACAGAGAAAAGAATCACACAATAAAATTCCAAATTCAAATTAAGCTAAGAGAAATATGATTAAAGTAAATAAGCGATTAAAACTAAACAGATGATGATTAAAGTTCTTTTAAATACAATAAAACGAAGCGCTAGGCATCGGGTAATTCGCATGCATGACTTTAAATCGAAGCACTAAATTACTGTCGGGATATTTATTAGGAACCGTTCTAGAACTCGAAAACAATTGTAAAACTAATCAACTTTCGTTGCAAAAGCTATCTATGACTAAATCCTCGAAAATCAAATTTCTTTGCGAGTTCTATAAAATTAATCAAGCATTAACGGCCAGTTTCGATTTGTTCACAAAATTACTAAGCCAAATTTCTTTGCGAATAATAATTTTGCTCACCTATGATATTAATTGTAGGGGTCGGATTCCACCCTACGAGATTGATGTAACGACAAGAACAATTCTGCCAAGTCCAGATGAAATTATGAACGGGCTTGTAGAAGCCCAATCCAAAATAAGCCCACAAAATTATTAAATCCATAATTAAAATAGGTTTAATAATAATATGGGCCAATTATCATTTAAATGCTTAATGGGCCTGGCCCAAATGTATTATTAGTCCTAGTCTAAAAAGCTATAAATAGCTCATTGTATTCACCCAGAAAAGGGATCAGATTTTTCGCATCAAAAGGAATAAAACTTTTCTTAACAACAAACGCAAGTGTTACATTCTCTGCATTGTGATTAACTCGGAAGTCTTGCATTTCCTCGACAACCCTACAAATTCAATTGTGCGAGTTACGACTCCTACAATTTGGCGCCGACTAAGGGGAACATCAAGACATTCTCACACAAGAAGATCACAGTGCAACTACGCAAGCAAGGATGTCTGGAAACAACAGTCAACAACTCACTGCCGAGCAACAACGCATCGCCGAAGAGCAACGCATCGCTGAAGAGCAACGCATAACCAATCAACAGAATCGCAACAACACCGGCGATGGATCGAGAGACAACAGCGCTGCAACTGGAGAAGCGACAAACGACACATTGATTGTTCCTGACACTCCAGCAACAGCTGTCACAGCAGTGACGTCTGAGTTCCTCACTGGTATGAAGACGATGCTGGAAACGCTACTCAAGAAAACAGAGGAGCAAGAAAAGACTAATCAAGAGCTACGCGTTCTCGCAACAGCGAATCGGGTCGGAAACAGAAGAGCAGGCATGTTCAGACAGCCTGCAGCACGTATAATTCCGACGTCTCTGGATTTTGCAACTCCAATCAGGCCACCAAGAGGGCAACGTCAACCTCTTCCTCCGCCAACCCCGCAAGGCGAGCAAGGCGCAACTGCCCAGACTGAAACTGAGCGGCCGAATGTCACAGCAATTGTGATAAATAATTTGGAAAATCTGAGAGCTGAACGCAGCACAAGGAACATCGCTACTGGGAGAGCGATAACAAACACTGAACGAAGCAACGCCAACGCAGAGCAGGAGCAAGGCTTCGATAATGAAGAGGACGACGTAACCTGGTTAGAGCAGGACGAGGCCGAAGAGGAGCGACATGCAGTTTTCCAGGCTCAGAAGGCCGAGCTGGATGAGATGCGACGAAGCATAGAGCGAGCGGCCGCTGAAATGAGGGACGTCCGGTCCGAGTTACACAAAGCGGTCAGCAAAGCACCTGAACTCGATCGAGTACTCGCAGAGGTCCAGAAGACCCCTTTCACAAATCGCATCAGGCAAATCAAATTCTCCGATCCAGGACGACTCAAAGTGCCTTTCTATGAAGGCAAAACAGATCCATCGGAACACTTGACGGCATTCACGATTGCGCTAGGGCGAGCTAACTTCAGAGAAGACGAAGAAGATGCTGGGCGCTGCCTTCTCTTCGTGGAGCACCTTAAGGGAGCAGCGCTCCAATGGTTTTCAAAGCTGGAAAGAAACTCCATTGATAACTTCATGCAGTTGTCTTCTGCATTCCTAAAGCACTACGCCATCTTCATCGAACCAGAAACATCCGACGCGGATCTCTGGAATCTGCAGCAAGGTCAAAGCGAAACTTTAAGAAGCTTCATGGAGTGCTTCAAGACAGTGCTATCTAAAGTGGAAGGTATCCGTAACAAAAATGCGCTCGAGGCGCTCAAGAAGTCACTGCGGCACGACTCTGAGTTTTGGAGAGAAATGATTTTGAATAAACCCGTGATAATTCAAGACGCTTTGCATCGAGCAACTGACTTCGCGACAGTTGAAGATGAAAAGAGTATTTTCGCCCAAGCTCAAGGGAAATCAAAGTCTACGCCTCATCTTCCACCTACTCAAGTTCAGCCGCAAGCTAAGAAGAGTAACAAGGGATCAGGATTCGTGCATCACGAATCGAGGGGCGCTCATAATTACCAAGTGGAATCCCAAGGTTACGGTGGGGGACGAGGCTGAGGTCGCGGCCGTGGTCGAGGCCGCGGTAGCTGGTCAAACACGTGGACAAGAGAACAGAGCAGCTTTGACGAAGAGGCATACTGCGAACATCACAAATCCTTTGGGCACTCAACGGCGAAATGCCGCGTTCTTGGTTTAAAACTCGCTGCCGCGCTAGCCGCTGGGAAGCTTAAAGGCAACATCGAAATCAAAGACTTCGAGATGGAAACCAACGAGCAGCAGCCTGCGCAAGGCGAGCAACCCGCACTAAGGAGGAGAAACAACGAGCCAGCAGGAGGCAGAGCTCGTCCAGAGATACTAATGATCATGGGAGGATCTCGTTACTGCTCGGATACTGTAGCTTCTATCAAAGCCTACCAACAGAGAGCTGAAGTCAGCAAGAATCTGTCTGAGCCGTCTAAATTACCAAACGATGTAATCTCTTTTAAAGAAGCAGAGACAGCAGGTATTGATCACCCCCATAACGACCCTCTGGTGCTCAAGCTCGTTGTCAACAATTGCAACACGTCCCGCATTCTCATCGATACAGGAAGCTCGTTGGATGTCATTTTCCGTGAAACACTGCTAAGGATGGGTGTTGACCTCTCCACTCTAGAAGGGAGACCAAAGCCGGTTACCGGTTTCTCCGAAACAACCTTAACAATGGGGACCATAAAACTCCCCGTGGAAGCTGGTGGAATAACAAAAATCGTAGAATTTTCAGTAGCCGATCACCCAGCCATCTACAACGTGATCCTAGGCACTCCTTGGATCAACTCAATGCGCGCTGTGCCATCTACCTATCACCTGTGCCTCAAGTTCCCAACTCCTAATGGTGTGGAAACTATTTGGGGATGTCAAAGAGAGTCTCGGAATTGTTTCCTCGTCGAGCATAAGCTCCGTAATCCGGTAACAGAACCTGGTGCCCAGACACAGCGTAAGAAGATGAAGACGAATAGAGAGCCGGTTAAAGAGCTCTCTAAACTCTTATAGCAACTACAGCTCAACGAGGATCGCCTAGAAGAAACCCAACCCACCTGCGATCCCGTTATCTCTGTCTGCATAGACGACGATCATCTGGAAAGATGCGTAGAAATTGGTGCTAAACTCGACGAAAAATCAAGGACGACCTTGTCTCGTTTCTAAAGAAGAACATCAACACTTTTGCATGGGCAGCAGAAGATATGCCAGGAATCGATATCAACGTGACTTGCCATGAGTTGAATGTCGATCCAATTTTTAAACTAGTTAAGCAGAAGAGACGCAAACTCGGGATAGAGAGAGCAAAGGCTGTAAACGACGAGGTAGAGAGGCTCCTGCGAGTTGGATCAATCACCGAGGTGAAGTATCCCGACTGGCTAGCAAATCCCGTCGTTGTAAAGAAGAAGAATGGGAAGTGGAGAGTATGTATAGACTTTACAGACCTCAACAAAGCTTGTCCGAAAGATAGCTTTCCACTCCCCCACATAGACCGATTGGTGGAAGCTACAGCAGGAAACAAGTTGCTGACGTTTATGGACGCTTTTTCCGGGTATAATCAGATCATGATGAACCCAGAGGACCGAGAGAAGACAGCATTCATCACAGATCGCGGAATCTACTGCTACAAGGTGATGCCTTTTGGCCTAAAAAATGCTGGAGCAACATACCAAAGGCTTGTAAACAAAATGTTCGCGGAACAACTTGGAAACACCATGGAAGTCTAGATAGACGACATGCTTGTCAAATCGCTGGAAGAAAAAGATCACGTAGCACACCTGGAAGAGTGTTTCAAGCAGCTAAATTTGCACAACATGAAGCTGAACCCAACAAAGTGCAGATTTGCAGTCACTTCCGGTGAATTCTTAGGCTACTTAGTAACCCACCGAGGCATCAAAGCAAACCCAAAGCAGATCGACACTCTTATCCAAATGGCCTCACCAAAAACGCAAAGAGAAGTACAACGGCTCACAGGACGAGTAGCTGCCTTAAATCGATTCATTTCGCGATCCACAGATAGGTGCCTACCTTTCTACAATACTTTGCGCGGAAATAAGAAGTTTGAATGGACAAAGGAGTGCGAAGAGGCATTCCCGCAACTGAAAGGTTACTTAGCAAGCCCGCCCGTACTCGCAAAGCCAATAGTAGGAGAACCTTTGTTTCTCTACACCGCAGTTTCCGATACTGCAGTAAGCAGAGTGCTCATTCGTGAGGAGAGAGGCGAGCAAAAGCCAATCTTTTACGTTAGTAAAACTCTAACCGACGCCGAGACAAGATATCCACAAATAGAGAAGCTAGCCTTATCAGTGGTTATGTCTGCAAGAAAACTGAGGCCATACTTTCAGTCACATTCAATCGTGGTCCTCAGCACCTTCCCTCTCCGCTCTGTCTTGCACAGCCCTAGTCAGTCTGGACGATTAGCTAAGTGGGCAATCGAATTAAGCGAGTATGACATTGAGTACCGCGGGCGAACATGTGCAAAGTCACAAGTGCTAGCTGACTTTCTAATTGAGCTTCCGGAAGAGGCAGTCGCTAAAGAGAGTCTGAGCCTAGTCTGGCAACTTCATGTCGATGGGTCATCATCTAAAACTGGTTCGGGAGTCGGGATTTGCTTAACATCACCCGCTGACGAAATACTGGAGCAGTCATTCCGCCTAGGCTTCTGAGCATCTAACAACGAAGCAGAGTACGAAGCCCTTATAGCCGGCATGAGACTTGCGCACGCACTTAAACTCGACCACATTCATGCATTTTGTGACTCTCAGCTGGTTGCAAACCAGTTCAGTGGAGAATACGCTACAAAAGACGAACGCATGGAAGCATACCTCAAAATATTTTCCAAGAGTTGGCCGCGCAATTCACAGAATTCACACTTACTCGGATTCCTAGAGGCGATAACACCCTTGCTGATGCCTTCGCAGTCCTCGCTTCAACCTCCGACCCGGAATTAATGCGAATCATCCCGGTGGAGTTTATCGAGCATCCAAGTATCCCTATTCCTGACTCGATCTCAAGCAGCCAAGCAATCCAAGGAGAAAACCACTACAACGACTTCTGAAGAAACTGTCACTAACACAGAAGTCCACGAAGAAGCAGACAGCACTCTGTTAAGCGAAGTCGAAGAAAACGAATCTCTACTTGACGGTCGACGAGAGCCGGATTATGAGGTGGACATCGAAAATGACTCAGTCAACCCTAGTGAAGTTGGACCCAGTAGTCCTTCAACTGCGCCTCAAATCGACCAGGAGGTGGTTGCCATGGACGAAGATTCTCACTCCCCACCAGACAAAGTCAATGCCAACGCTAACCCCTCCGAGGCAAACAAAGCAACTGCAATGGAAGAATATTCACCTGAATCAGAGTATGGTTGCGATACACGCTGGCTTGAGAACATTCGCAGATACGTTGAAGATGGCACGAAACCCACCGATAAATGGGCGGCTCGCAAGCTGAGAGCCCAAGCAGCCAGATACATTTTATTAGACGGCAACGTATTCAAGTGGAGCTTGTCAGGACCACTATTAATATGCGTCGAAGGAAAAGAAGCTCGCAAAATCATGCATGAAGTTCACAACGGCTCCTGCGGCAATTATTCCGGAGGACGAGCACTAGCACTAAAAATCAAGCGCCACGGGTACTACTGGCTGACAATGATCAAAGACTATGTGAAGTTTTCCACCAAGTGTGACAAGTGTCAACGCCACGCTCCTAAGATCCATCAGCCAACAGAGCTGCTCTCTTCAATCACCTCTCCTTATCCATTTATGAGATGGGGTATGGATATTGTTGGCCCCCTGCACCCCTCAAGACAACGACGATGGTTACTTGTGCTTACAGACTACTTCTCAAAGTGGGTTGAAGCAGAAGCATTCATCTCTATAAAAGAAGCGCAAGTGGAGCACTTTGTATGGAAAAACATCATCTGCAGACATGGTGTTCCCTACGAGATCATCACAGATAATGGGTCCCAGTTTATATCAGGACGTTTCGAAGGATTTTGTGAAAAATGGAAGATACGCCTCAACAAGTCTACTCCGCGACGTCCACAGGGTAACGACTTGGCAAAATCAACCAACAAAACATTGATTGCCAGTCTCAAAAAGCGCCTCGACGAGAAGAAGGGTCGCTGGGCCGACGAGTTAGATGGTGTCATCTGGTCTTACCGCACCACACCAAAGGAAGCCACCGGCGAAACTCCATTTGCTTTGGTTTACGGGACAGAGTGCGTCATTCCAGTCGAAGTTCAATTTCCGGGAGTGCGACGAAGGCTACTTTCACAGGAAGAAGAAGTCAACCGTCTCCTCCTACTCGACGAGCTGGACCTCGTCAACGAGCGTCAGGACCAAGCATTGACTCGGATTACTAACTACCAACACTCAGCGGCCAGATACTATAATTCTAAAGTGCGCATCCGACGTTTTTACGAAGGTGATTTAGTCTTGCGAGAAGTCTTCCAGAACACGGCAGAACGCAATGCTGGTAAACTCGGCGCCACCTGGGAAGGGCCTTACAAAGTTACCAAGGTAGTTAGACTAGGCGTCTACGAAATCGCCACCATGGCAGGCACTCCCATTCCCAGGTCCTGGAACGCATCTCACCTAAAGAAATACTATCACTAAGTATTTCACTTGAACTACGAGGCGGCTTGATCCCTGCAAAGGGTACGTAGGCAGCTCATCGTTGGATGAGTTCAGCTGCCCCCCCCCCTCCTTAAAGGGGGGGGGGGGGAGTAAGGGTACGTATACTCGTATTCTCCCACCTCTCTCACTTGGTTATGTCTGCCATAAAAAAAAAAAGTAAAGCAAACTTAGCTAAACAGTTCTGCTTATAATACAGTCTTAACAGAAACAGACTTCTTTGCAAATAATCTTTGTTTACATCCACCGCGGATATCGTAAGTCTTAACAGAAACAGACTTCTTTGCAAAAAATCTTTGTTTACAACCACCACGGATGTCGTAAGTCTTATCAGAAACAGACATTACACCTCGCTGCTGGCCACAGTGACGGTTTACTTCGCAAACTTCAGATCTGACTTTTACATCCTTAACAGGATCGCACAGCGCTATACAAATGCATAATGTTCATTATAGGAGCGGATGCGTTAGAGGAAAGCGTGTCCGTAAACCCAAATGATCATTTCAGAAACCCAACTTACAAAGCGTTGGTCAAATCACTATAAAACGTTCACTTAAGCGGAGCGGAAGTGTTAGTAGAAAACATGCCCGTAAACCCAAGTGTTCATAACAAAGTCCAACAATCTAAAGCGTTGATCTTAACACAGAAAAGTACTTATTGCTGAAACAGGAAAGTTCGAGACAACATTTCTGCAACTGAAGCGAGAAGTAAAAACTGCGTACTGCATCATTATGAATAAATCAAAGGAAAAACAAAGCATCCAAAGAGGAACGAGCTATCAAAGCAACAAATGAAGATAAAAGGGTAAACACCACCCAAACTGGAGAAAAACACCAAAAACTAAAAACCAAAAATAAACTAAGGCAAAAATCTTCTCAAGCTCCATCTGCAGTCTGCGTAACCTCAACATCTCCAATCTCAGTCTCAGAGTCTGACAAATCCTCATCACCAGACGAACTAAAAGAACTCGAAGACGGATGAATCACCTGGCGAATAGGATCCGCTGTAACAGGAGTCCCTCCACCAGATCTTGGAGTCTTAAGGATCTCCTCAAGTTCGCGCATATGCTCCCCAAAAATCTCCTCTGCCCGCGATAATCCTTCCTCCTGTTTTCTAAGTTCAACAAGCTCCTCACTAAGATCGGGCGCCTTGTCACTCTGAAGCAGTTCCAAAAACTCAATGTTGCTCTGAACTTGGATAAAATCTAACATATCAGTCCAGGGCTTGTCGTTGAGCATCTTAAGCTTCTCTTTCGCTCGCCCCATCCTCGACTCATACTCTGTTGTCAACTCGTGCTTCGCCCGATCAACAGCTTTCTGAACGGCTGCATCCTGAAGCCTGGCTGCATCATCTAAACGAGCGGTCAGATCGGAGACTTCTTGCTGCAAGCGTCTATTTTCAGCCTCGAACTCTCAAAATGTGCCATCTATCTTGCGGCGCTTATCCTCACTCTCTTTTACAGTAGTTTCCAAGGTAGCAACTCGAGCCTCTGCTTGACGGCGTTGTCTCTTATAACCATCACATAGTTCCTGAGCACTAGCAAGATGACGCTTCTGCGAGGCGGCATCCATCTCGTACCCCTTGGTAAGCTCGTTAACCAAAGCAATGAACTGCCAAAAGGGTAATAAGTCAACGGAAGCGAAGCAAAATGGACAATACCGTAAAGATCGACAGAAATACGTACCATCATGCTATGAAGGGCCACCTTTCTGTAAATGTCTCTCTTCGACATGTCTTGTGGAGGAGGAAATTCATTCCCTGGAAACACAATCTTCGACATCTTAGTCGCCGCCATACTCCCGTCGCTAAATAAGTCTCCTGGACCGATAGCTTCCCTATTATCGTCTCGAGCGCGCTTTCGATCTGTATTTGAAACATCGCGACGCTCCGGTGGCAAATCATGACGACTAGAATGGACAGCAATATTGCGCTCAAGCTCAGGACGACGCGACCTTGGCGCATCAATAGATCTAGCTCTTTGCGGGGCTCTCGTAGTAGTGCTCACTCTATTCGTGGCATCTCTCTTCTCGCGTGCGGTTAATCTCTTCCCGTTGCTCGACATTTCTGGCGAAGGAGTTAGGAGTTGCGTTCCAAAACGATGAATGAGTGCTTCTCGAACACGGCGCAAAGTGAAATCTTCCGTCCAACTGCACTTCTCGGTGCTGAAATCGGCGTGAAGATCAAATAAATCTATCGGGAACCGGTCAGCGCTGCTATAATCTGCAAAACAGAAAGTAAGAGCAAATGGGTTAGAACTCGACTAACTTACGAGCAAAATAGAGACAATTGCTAAACTGAAAAATGAGCATAAGACGGAAAACAAAAATGCGACGAAGTCAACTACCACAGTGACCCCATCTCTTTCGAAGCCTAGGATTATCTCCGACTGAATCTTTATTTATCCGCACAAAGAAGAACTTTTTCTCCCAAGAGCGTTCTAGAGGAGGAAAGTCTTTGATGACGCGAAGATCAGGTTTGCCGTTGATAGAGTAATGAAGTTTATCTTTGCGACCGACCTTTTTGACAATCAAGAGACTCAGCAAGTGATCCACTCCAAGCTCGCTACCATTCTCGTAACTTCGAATCATGAGTCTAACTAAACATCGCATCCCTCGAGGTGTTATCTGGGAAATGGCAAGGTGATTCTTCCAGAGATATTCGAGAATCGTGCGAGGGATCGGAAACCACAAAAAGCAAGTCCGAAAATAAGCCTCATATACTGTGAAGTAACCTTCTGGAGAATTATCAGCACGATCTTCCGGGAGAGGAGTTGAAAACTCGACATTTTTAGAAGCATTGCAAAGTGCAAGAATGTCTGTTAAAGACATTGAAGTCGACTTCGAAGACTCCGGTCCTCTGCGCGTCTGGTCTCTTTTAGTAGTCTGCGGAGTCTCCACTTCGGTGTTATCAAACACTACCAGAGCATTCTGGAAGATTGTATCTCCTGAACCGCCATCATCGCTAGAAGACATTCGATCCGAAATATTCCGTTACTGCAATAAAAGCCCGGAATCCAGGTCATAACTCAAAAGTCCAAATCAGAACAAAAACGTTGACTTGTTGAATTCTGTTAACTTATGTTGACCAGTTGACCAAGTGACCAGTTGACTGAAAAGTCAAAATCGAAATCTGCTGGTTTAGTCTCAATCAGCCGGTTTAGCATAAACCAGAACCAGCCGAATTGATTGTTGACCGAACTGGGTGTTGACCGAACCGGTTTGACTGTTGACCGAACCAGAGACTCGATCTCACTTGCCGGAGGCAGAGACGCCGTCACCGGAGAGAGGAAGATCGACGGAAATCCGGAGCTAGACTCCAAGCCCCCGAAGCACCGGCGAGGAAGCTCCGGCGATGGCGGTTGGTGAGGGAGCGCCGACGACGGCTCCAGCGATTGGAGCGATTGGAGGCACCACGATCGGACAAATCCGAACCAGTCACCACGACAGCCGCATCTCCCCTCCGCCGTAAGTCTCCTCCACCGCGAACAGTCACCACCGGCGCAGACCCACGGCAGCCCAAATCACGACAAACGGAGACGAATCTGCGGGTTAGATTTCAGCGAATCACGACGAACGAAGACGAATCTGCGGGTCAGATTCCGGCGATTCTCCTTCTGCGACGACGACGGCTGCAAGTTCCGGCGACAATTCCGGCGAAACAGATCGGAGGCGACCAAGAAGAAAAAAAAAAAAAAAAAAAAATTTTATCCTAACTAGCACTACAAGACAAAAAAAAAATTGGAAAAGGGGATTCCGAAGTTTTTACCTTTTTCACTGCAGAAAAGCTAACTTGGTGAAAAAAATAGACTGCCTAGAGGGTATATTTATACTAAAAGGTTTTCAGGATATCTTCCGTAAGATTTTCAGGAAATATTCCAGAAGATTTTGAGGTAATCTTCCAGAAGATTTTCAGGAAATATTCCAAATGATTTTCAGGAAATCTTCTAGATATTCTTCTAACGGGCTTCAAAAGTCAACCAAACAAAGTCCATCAGTCTTATCAGCCCACTAGGCTCATTCTCAACAAAAGAAGTAAGTCAGGAAAACACGGTGGCATCGGCTCAACACGGAATATCTGAAACTTCCCGAGTTTGATGACAAGACGTCAACGCCTGGCTGCTTCACGGTCCATCACATCAATCTCAAACTTCGACAGCTTTTATCTCGGCATCATCAAAACTCGATACTGCCAAGCTGGGGGGCTAACTGTAGGGGTCGGATTCCACCCTACGAGATTGATGTAACGACAAGAACAATTCTGCCAAGTCCAGATGAAATTATGAACGGGCTTGTAGAAGCCCAATCCAAAATAAGCCCACAATATTATTAAATCCATAATTAAAATGGGTTTAATAATAATATGGGCCAATTATCATTTAAATGCTTAATGGGCCTGACCCAAATGTATTATTAGCCCTAGTCTAAAAAGCTATAAATAGCTCATTGTATTCACCCTGAAAAGGGATCAGATTTTTCGCATCAAAAGGAATAAAGCTTTTCTTAACAGCAAACGCAAGTGTTACATTCTCTGCATTGTGATTAACTCGGAAGTCTTGCATTTCCTCGACAACCCTACAAATTCAATTGTGCGAGTTACGACTCCTACATTAATCCAGATAACTAACAATGCTTTCGCATCTATCAATTAACCTATGATATCTAAATCAGGGTGATCAATCCTAAAGCAGAATTAAAACTATCAAGGTGAAGAACACAAATTAGATTGATCCCAACAGTAATATAATTCTTAACAATTTATCATTAGCCTTTGAAAAACCCTAAACCTAACTAATAGATTACTCAGACATGATGATTGAAACAAGCATAATAACTGAATAATACTGCATTAAAGAGATAGAGTAAGAGATACAAAAGGGTTCGAAGAAATCTCTGAAAAGAGTCTGAACTTGTCTCCCTAAAAGCTCTGAATCAATCTCTTGCTAGGTCTCAATAGAATAAAAAGCATAGCCTAAACAATGGCTTAGAAAACATATATATAAAGTCTAAAAACGTACTGGGCCGGACTTGTAAACTTGGGAACTTATCGCGCAAAAACGGAAATCTTCAAATTTGCTCTTTTTACTCGTCAAGACGGGGTGTCGATCGACACCCAAAGATGGTATCGATCGACACCAAGACTGGATTTCCAATCCGACTTCAAATCTTGTATAGCTCATTCCTCTTTGCTCCAAAATGCTCCAAATCTTCAAGTTATGCTCCAATTGCCTTAAAACCTGTAAAGACTCTAAAACCATACGAAAACACCGAAAAGACACTAAAAACGGACTTATATCATGGCTAAAAGTGGGTAAAAACCATGATATATCACTAGAACGATGACTTTTTAATACTCACCTTTAGAGTCTCTTGGAGTTCTATGAGCATTTTCTTCATTTGTTCATGTTTGACAGGATCTCATCGTCTATGGAAGTCGCATCAAAAGAGTCATTGAGCCTTACTAAGGTGTTAACGTAGTTCCAACAGCAAGGGAAGAAACATTGCATGGATTGTGATGTTTGGATCATCAGCTCTAAAGTCGTAGATTTCCTCCGTCTAACTACATACATTGCAACTTGTGCTCTCATGGGAAAGAGTGTTTAAACCGTTGAAACTTGAATTTCAATCAAAATAAACATCTGCATTAATTTAAGATCTGCAACCAATACAAGAGAGGGAGAAGGTTTACAGGTGGATCTCGTATGTTTGCTTCCTTGAGTTTCTCTATGTATTGCTGACTTTGGGACTAGTTTTTCCATTGATGGGGTGTAAGTTTTACCCAAATAAACAGCTGCAAGTGCACAACAATCACAATAGTATAGATGGGATCAAATCCACAAAGACCTAGTTTTGTACTACGAATTTATTAGAATCGAATCAAGCTAAAACAAAATAAAGGTTTGGGAGTTTTAAAGTCACGAAAATAGCAATTAAAAAGGATGAAAAATCAGATTAAACAAGCGTTAGGCAAATAGGTTCATCGCAGAGATTCATAAATCATTAACAATGTATCGAAACTCAGGGAAATTGTTCTAGAACTCAAATCACAAAGGTATAATCTTTCCACTTTCGTGGCTCCGACTACTATGTTTTAACACCCTAATAGACTCAACTTTCGATGGTTATTACAAAGTGAAAACACGCAGATAGCACAAGATTCAATTGTTCATAATACTCTATAACTAACCTTTCGAATTGTTATAACGCATTACTCATCAAATACTAGTTCAAGCAACATACAAGCTTTTGGAGAGTATGTTAAACCCATGATCTGATGCTAGATGATCAGAAAATCATACAGCATTAAGCTCAAGTAAAGATGAAGAACAATATAGTATCCCTAAATTTATCGACAAAAGTTAACAATCCATGAACTCTTTGATTTTCCTATAACCTAACAAGGGGAATTACTCAAACATGGTGCACGAAACAAAACAAAGAGATAATGGAAACATGATAAATAAACTTGAATTAAAGAGTAAGGGTTGAAGGATTCTTCTCTATATCGAGATACAAAGCGAGATCATCCACCGGAAGCTCTTGAAACTCAAATCTATGGAAAAATCCCCAAAGGGACGTGGTGGCTGTTTCTCTCTGCTAAAAGTGTTTTTATTTTCGACACACCCTAAAACAAGAGGCTAAAAACAAGTATATATAGGTCTAGGGTCTTCTAGGGTTTAGTTTTGGGCAAAAACGTCTTTTCGGTCGAACTGCTCCAGGCACCGGTCCAAGGCCCCGGACAAACTCACGTGTCCAGTGCCTCAGTCCATAAATGATTTTTTGGTGTGTGGCACCGGTCCATGGCACCGGACCACAAGTCCGTCCGGTGCGAAGCCCATTCTGCGCTTGCTTCACTTCCGAGGCAGTTTGACATGTCTTCAGTATTTCCGGTGTATCTTCCTACTCACAACTTCAAATGAGATAATTAAAATTCCATTAGAAATATGACTCAAAGATATTGAAATGTAGCCATCTTTCATCGAAATCCAAGTTGATTTGGTCCTCCGTCCGTGGCTAAACTTCAGGCTCATCAATTCTGTCCATCTTGGTAAAATGTGATAACTTGAGAAATCTTTGGCTTGTACTAAGTCTTTGGCTTGTAAATCTTGTTGTGGACCAGAATAAACCTCTTTAAGCTCTTTTTGCTCCTTTTTGATGATTTTCCCTGTTAAGACTCTAAAACTACAAATACGAGGAAAACTACATCTTTTGGTGTAAAAACTTACTAAAGTGTCTATAAAATGCATTGAAATAGATAATAAAATAGGTAAAATATAGGGTATATCAACTCCCCCAGACTTAAACCTTGCTTGTCCCCAAGCAAAATCCAAGAATAGAAAAGAGGTTTGAAAACACGAAACTCACATATTCTTTAGAACTTGCTTCGATCTCTAAACCTGTAATCCACTTTAAAGGCAAAGTGATTTCTTAGGCGCTTTTCATCATCCTCCATCATGAGTTCGAAAGTATGTCCGAGATTACTGTCCCTGCAAAATATCAACTTCAAATCAATCGATTCTTTTACTCTCTTAGATTCGCAAAAATTTCCGATTAAGGATATTTACAAGGAATATGGCTAGGTGTTTGGAAAGGCTAAGTTTTGTGGTATAAGTAAAAGTGTTTAGGGTTACCAAAAACTCCGGGTGCGAGACATTATGCAAAATCGCAAGACAGAATGGATCTATTGAAGTCCACAATTTCCCAACCACTTTGTTGTTTGCCTTTTCTCCCTCAGACTTAGACTTTTCTCCGGGAATCACTTGTAAAACTCTCTCTCCTTTGTATCATGGCGTTCCTTGGGTATTCTTTGGCTTTTGACTCTTTGGGAACCATTTTCCTTTCCCTTTTTTTTTTTTTTTTCATGAAGTGGGAAAATGGTCTCATAAAGATATGAGTCAAGTAAGGCACGAAATTTTTACCATGATTAAGCATCCGTGGAACGGCCAAGCTTCTTTAATTTTTTGAAAAGTTTTCGTCGTACACCTTCCTTCTAATGCTGATCGTCGCATCTACTAGTGATTGGAAAATTGCGTCGACCCTACTCTCTCCGACGTTTTTACACATATCTGCATTAAGGTCATAGCAAAAGAAATGCATGTGGTCTGAAAGAAAGGCTAAGGGTTTAGGTAGGGTACCAACTCAAAGTGAGCTAGCCATTCATGACAACAGAGAGTGGTAAAAAGAGGATAAGATGTCATGAATGTGATTCGTTTCCTTGATCTAATAACCTTAACAAGAAATAGTCAAAAATCATGTTAGTAAACCAAATTGAGAATCGAAATCATATCCATCAAAATAGTGCAAGTAGCAATCTCCTTGGACTTCATTCGGTCACTAGGTATCTGAATCAACTATCCGAAACAAACCGTGCAATAATGGTCACTTGGTTTTTGAAATCAAAACGTTTTTGTTCCTAGAAAAGTGTCATCATTCCCAACTTATTTTGACTTAATGAAATAGTTTTTGAAAACAATTTTGAAAAATATTTTGTGAAAATGCTTTTAAAAATGTAAATAACCGACATGAAACAAATGCGTTAGTAATAACAATCCCCCCAGACTTAACTTACACCGTCCCGGTGTAAATTAAATTAAATTAAGGGAGATTTATGGTAAGGAAAATAGGTACTTGAATTGAAATATAAATTTAAAAAGAAAAGAAAAGAAAACTAACCTTTTGACTCGAACCGGTTGGGTCGACGGTTCGAGCCATGGTGATCTTCGGTTCAGACCGGTCCGGGTGATGGGCATGCTAGGACGCGGGACCAAGGTCGCTGGAGACGCGGGTCGCTGGCAAACCCGCGGGTCAAGCGGATCCGCGGGACGAGGACTCCAGGACGCGGGTCGGGGATGCGTGCGGGACGCGGTACACGGGACACGGAGACGTGGGCACGCGGGCGGGATGTGGGGAGGGGGGGCACGGACGCGCGGGCACCGGGCCAAAATGCCGCATCTGGTGCATCCGATCGGTGCGTGCCGTGCTGCGTTGGATCCGCGGGACCATAACACGCGGGCACCGGACCAAATCCCGTGTCCGGTGCCACGGATCGGGGCGATGGTCTTTTGGTCCGCGGGTGAGGATGCATGGGCACCGGACCAGGTCCCGTGTCCGGTGTCACGGTTCGGGGTCTGGGGCCTGGCGAGACGTCGAGCAAGCTCGCACCGGTCACAGTCGCCGTCTGGTGCATCCGACTAGTGCCTGGGCCGTTCCGAGCCAAAATTTTTTTTTTGTTTGAGATTTTGTAAACAAAACCTACATAATTAAAATAAAATATTAGTAAAGACTTATCATTATTAAATATTACCAAGAAATAAGAATGAAAACTATAAAAATGTAGGTTGCCTCCCACAGAGCGCTTGTTTAAAGTCAATTAGCTCGACTCCTTTTATATTTAGAAGTCGGGTGGTTCATCCAAGATGATGTTGACTTCTGCATCATGCTTGGTATCGGCAAGATAGGGTTTCACTCGCTGACCGACCATTCACTGTGACAAGCTTTACCATAAACTATATGAAATAGGGTTGTTCCCAATGGCGTTTTAAAAGCCGATCTAAACGCCCAAAGAGCGTCATCCAATTTTTCTGACCAGTCTTGCCTCGTCTTTGCAGTTGTCTTTTGCAAGATGGCTTTGATTTCTCGATTGGAGATCTCCACTAGTTTGAGGATGATAGGCGGTAGCAACTTTATGCCTAACTTCGTTTTTCTTCAAGAAGTTATCGAAAGATCTATTGATAAAGTGGGTTCCTCCATCACTAATCACAACTCTTGGAACACCGAAACGTGGGAAGATAACTGACTTGAATAGTTTGATGACGACCGCTGCGTCATTTGTTGGAGTTGCTACAGCTTCTACCCATTTGGAGACGTAATCCACTGCAACTAGAATGTATTGGTTTCCAAAAGACATTGGGAAAGGGCCCATGAAATCAATTCCCCATACATCGAAGACTTCGGCTTCTAAGATGAAATTTTGGGGCATTTCGTTTCTTCTGCTTATGTTGCCCATACGTTGGCATGGATCACATCTGGAGATGAAGGCGTGAGCGTCCTTAAACAATGTTGGCCACCAAAAACCGGCTTGGAGTATTTTAGAGACTGTCTTGAAAGTTGCAAAATGACCAGCATAGGACGAACTATGACACCCGTGTATGATTCCTTCAACATCATCTTCTGGAACACATTTTCGAAACAAGTTGTCTTGACACTTTTTGTAGAGATAAGGTTCGTCCCAATAGTAAGATTTGATCTCTTTGAGGAACTTCTTCTTCCTATAACCAAAGAATAGTGGTGGTTCAATATCCGCCGCTAAATAATTAGCTATGTGGCGGTACCACGGTGTTGCAAAAGTTGTCTTTTGCTTCTTATGGGTTGGACGTGGGTGGGTTTGATTACTCGGACGAGGAATGGCATTCAAGGTGTAAACGTGTTCTTCTTCTAAGGAATCATTCATAGGCAACGATTCTTCTACACGCATCCGAGAGAGGTGATCCGCTACACCATTTTTTATGCCCTTTTTGTCTTTGATTTCCAAATCGAATTCTTGTAATAGAAGAATCCATCTTATGAGGCGTGGCTTGGCATCCTTCTTGGATAAAAGATATCTCAGCGCTGTGTGGTCCGTGTGAACAATCACTTTGGCTCCCACCAAATATGACCAAAATTTCTCAAAGGCAAAGACGATTGCAAGTAGCTCCTTCTCCGTTGTGGCATAATTGCATTGAGCTTCATCTAAGGTTCTACTAACATAGTATATGATGTTTAGCTTCTTATCCTTTCGTTGTCCTAATACAGCTCCTACTGCATAATCGCTAACATTGCACATAATCTCAAAAAGAACCACGGGTGCGCTAATGAGTGCCTCCTTGATCTTGTTAAAAGCGACGTGACACTCCTCATTGAATTCAAAGATTGTGTCCTTGCATAATAACCTTGTAAGCGGACGAGCGATGTTGGAGAAGTCTTTAATAAATCGCCTGTAGATACCAGCATGCCCTAGGAAACTTCGGATGCCTTTAACATTAGTAGGAGGTTGCAAACCGACCATCACCTCTATCTTGGCCTTGTCGACTTTAATTCCATTTTCTGAAATTCGATGTCCCAGGATGATTCCATCTCTCACCATGAAGTGGCATTTCTCCCAATTCAACACAAGGTGCTTGTCTTCGCATCGTTGTAAAACTTTGCCAAGATTTGACAAACAATTCTCGAAGGATGAGCCATATACTGAAAAATCGTCCATAAATACCTCCATTATGTCCTCGATATAATCCGTAAAGATAGCCATCATGCATCTTTGGAATGTGGCTGGAGCGTTACACAGTCCAAATGGCATTCTCTGATAAGCAAATGTACCGTAAGGACATCTAAACGTCGTCTTCTCTTGATCATCGGGATGGATATGTATTTGGAAAAATCTTGAGTAACCATCAAGAAAACAATAATAAGGGTGATTGGCAAGACATTCAAGCATTTGATCAATAAAAAGAAGAGGAAAGTGATCTTTTCGGGTTGCGGAATTAAGCTTCCTGTAATCAATGCACATTCAATGTCCAGTGATTGTTCTCATCGGTATTAACTCATCGTTCTCGTTCTTCACCACCATGACTCCTCCTTTCTTGGGAACTACGTAAACTAGGCTTACCCACGTGCTGTCCGAGATGGCGTTTATGATTCCTGCTTCCAAGAGTTTCATTATTTTCTTCTTCATGACCTCCTTGAGACTTGGGTTAAGCCTCCGTTGATGTTCTATGGATGAGGAAGACTCGTCATCAAGGTGAATTCGATGCATGCATAACTCTGGAGAGATTCCTGCAATATCTTGAAGAGAGTACCCTAGTGCTTTTCGATGCTTTCTCAACTCGCAAAAGAGTAGTGAAGTTTCGCTTTCACTAAGATTAGAGTTGATAATAACAGGGTAAGTTTGATTAGGACCAAGAAATGTGTACCTTAGCCCAACGGGAAGCTCTTTGAGTTCGACTTTAGGAGCCTTGAGTTCACTCCAAGGGTCATGGTCTTCCTTGGTTGTTGGCTTAGGTGGTGTCGTCTCATCCTTCTTTTCGTCCAAGGAAAGATAGGCCACCAGCTTATCGTAGGAATGTGGTATCTCTAGAAGTTTTGCGTATTCTTGAGTCTCATTTTTCAAGTAGCCGTCTTCTTGGTATTGCTGCGTCAAAGCTACTTCTAGAGAGTCATTGAGAATGAGTTCTTCAAGTATTTCTTCGGAAGCTTCGGTTAGTTTGTCCACGAAGAGAACTCTCTCGTTCAAAGTAGGGGATTGTTTGTAGTTGTTGACATCGAAGTGCATTGTTAGATCGCCTAGGTTGAGCTTAATCTTCCCTCCTCTCACGTCTATCATCGCTCCAGCGGTAGCTAGGAAAGGACATCCGAGGATGATTGGGTCTCTAGGCTCTTGATCTAGTTCCAATACCACGAAATCTGCAGGGATACAACATTCTCCAATTTTTTACTGATAAATCAACAATAATACCTACAGGGCGTCTTACGGAGCGATCCGCAAAGACTAGTTTGATCCTCGTGGGCTTGAAGTTGGTGATTCCGAGTCGTCTAGCCACTGAGTATGGTATTAGGTTCACACTAGATCCAAGGTTACATAAGCATCGCTCAAAAATGCTTCTTGAGATGTCACAAGAGAGCACAAAACTACCCGGATCTTCTAGCTACCGTGTACTTTTGTTTTGGAGCTGCTTACTACAATCTTGAGAGATCATCATTATCCCTTCTTCTAGGCTTACGTTGCTTGTTAAGATCCCCTTCATGTACTTCCTCAAAGATGGAATGATCATACAAGCGTCAATAAAAGGCAATCTTACATTTAGTTGACTTACGAGTTCCTTTAGCTTTGCTTGCTCCTTTTCTTTCTTTGGTTTATTCAAAGCACTCGGGAAAGGCACTTTAGGTTTTTAAATGGGCGGTTCGGGAGGTGGGATCATGTCGTCTTCATTAGACTCCCTAAAGATATCGGTTTCCGGTTCTTTCTCCTTCTCTAGTTCGATGACAATTTCTGGTTCTATCTCCTTTGGCTTTGAAATTTCACCCTCTTTTGGCATCAAGACCTCGTCCAACTTTGTTCCACTCCTTAGAGTAATGGCCTTCACATGTTGATTTCTTGGATTAGCTTCCGCTTTTCCTGGAAGAAATCCTTTCGGTCTCTTCATGGTCTCCGTAACACATGCTACTTGGAATTCGAGGTTTTTTACGTAAGAAGAAAAGGATCTAAACCTTTGGTTGAAATTGTGTCTCAAGTTGTTCATTTGAGAAGATATTTCCTTCTTTAGTCCTTCAAGGTCACGATGAAATCCTTGAGCTATCTCTTCGAGTTGTTCTTCCCACGTTTTTCTCGGCGTTTGATAGTGCCCTCTTCTTATTTCTTGGTAGTGGCTCGGTTTGGGCTGAGGGTAGGCGCTAGGATACTGGTCTTGGTGAGCATAATACCTCCTGTTTAAACCATAATCCGAATTTATCACTCTAGCTCCTTGGTATTGTGTTTCCACACAATTTACTTCTCTAAAGTCATCTTTCGGTCAATCTTCCAAGTAGAGTTCACAAGGTTCTTGATGAGATATCCTCCTAATCTTGGCTCGGTTCATCATGGTGTCTTTGTCGCGAACTTGGGAGACCATCTTCGATGTATCCTTGTAATGTGTAGCTCTAGAGTTTATGGCTTTAACGGTTTCTTCATAGTTCGGTTGATTGTTGCTCTCGCTTGTAGCTAGATTTTCGATGCACTCCTTTGCTTCTTCCACAGGTTTATTCATGAAGTTCCCGTTGCTTCCAACGTCGAGGAATTGTTTGTACTCTTGGTTAATACCTTGGTAGAAACCGTTCCACAAACTACTTTCGGAAAAACCATGGTGTGGACAATCTTTGATGTACTCCTTGTAACGCTCCAAGAATTCGGGATAAGTGATATATCATGGTTTTTACCCGTTTTAGACCATGATATAAGTCCATTTGTTTAGAGTTTTTTGGTGTTTTTCGAGTCTTTGGGTTTATTATAAGGTACAAGGACGCTTGGAGCTTAATTGGTGTTTACTTGATCGTTATGGAGCATTTTAGAATGAGCAGTCAAAGTCGCAAGTTCGGATTGAAGTTTTTAAGCAAGTGTCGATCGACACTGAAGGAAGCATTGATCGACACCACGATTTTACTCGTGTCGATCGACAGAGAATATGGCATCGCTCGACACGACTATTTCCAGCGACGAAAATTATCAGTTTTAGAAGATTTTCGTTTTGTTCCAGAAGGCCCAGATGTTTGCAATTGGGCCCATGACCGTCCTTGTAATATATATATATATATATACGTTTTTACAGCCATTGTTTAGGCTTACGCTTTATTTTACTTAGTTTTAAGAGATATCTATTTTTAATAAAGATGGTTTCTTCTTTTACTATGTCTGAGTAATTCTCTTGTTACGTTTAGGGTTATTCAAGGGTTGTTGATGATTTGCTAGATCTGATCTGAATTGCATAGGATTAATATCTTTAGAAGTTCTTCATCTTAACTTGTTCTTATTGCTGATTTTAGCCTTGCGAACAGAAATCTGATCTAGGGTTAATTAATAGAAACGACAGTTTTATTAATTGCTTGAACTAGTTTTTGATGAGCAAAATTCCTTTTCGCAAAGACATTTGGTTTAGGGTTTTGTGAACAATTGAGCCTGAATTTATTGCTTGTTAAGATTTATAGGATTCGCAACGACAGTTGGCTTTCTAGGGTTTAGGCATAGATAATCTTTGCAGCGACAGCTAATTGGTTTTACATTCGTGTTCATGTTTAGGAACTGAGCTTCATAATCCTATCTTTAATTTATCATCTGCATATCTGATTCACCTGAGATTTCCCTGTGCCTAGCTTCTTTTTAATTGATTTTCACAACCGTTCACTGCTATTTGTTTACTTGTTTTTATCATTCATCATATCCTGCTTAGTTTAATTCGAACATTTAAATCTATTATGTTTCTGATTCCCTGTGGATTCGACCCTAAAGTACTACTTCTGATCTCTTAATTTGAGAGAGTAGCTCTAGGTCTAATTTGAGCATATCAGTAAGGCTCAATAGGTCCTTGCTGGAAGCTCGCGATCTTGGCTCTTAGTATATGTAGCTTCTTCTTGGTAAAGAATTTCTCCAGAAAGATCTTCTTGCATCCTTGCCATGAGGTTATAGATTTAGCCGGTAGTAGCTTTATCCATCGAAGTGCAACTCCGGTTAAAGAGAAGATGAATAGTTGGCATTTGAGATTATCTAATGGGGCTCTATTTGTGTTGACGATGCTGCACAAGTCCTCAAAAGAATCTATATGAACCAAAGGGTTTTCTTCGGGTAGTCCACCGAATTGGTCTTGCTTCACAAGTCCTATAACTTGAGGCTTTATCTTGAGGTCCACGTCTTGTGACGTTAGATAGAATAGGCTCCGGTCTATGAGAAGCATGGAGGTCTTGTCGGAATCTCCAATGATCTCATCTTCATTGGCCGGTTCTTCTTCTTCGTCGGTTTGTTGTCGAAATTCGTCATTGCGACGTCCTGTCTCCAACGTTTGGTTGTTAGTCTCGCCATCAATGCGTAGCTCAACTTGGTTGGCTTCGGGAGGTT
Organism: Draba incana; assembly: GCA_963576765.1. Classification (NCBI taxonomy): domain Eukaryota; kingdom Viridiplantae; phylum Streptophyta; class Magnoliopsida; order Brassicales; family Brassicaceae; genus Draba; species Draba incana. The sequence continues at coordinate 22,266,397 of OY755208.1, forward strand.
GTAAAGGTTGATGCGGCTGCTGGTCATGAATCGTAGTAGCCATACTTGCTTCATTATACTTATTGAAACACTCAAAAACAAAAGAAAAACGAAAATTAAAATTGCAAAAATAAAGAAAAACGTTTTAGACTAGATTCTAGTCTGAAACTTGTAGACAAAGAACAATAGGTCCCCGGCAACGGAGCCAAAAACTTGATGGCGTGTAAGTTTTATCCAAATAAACAGCTGCAAGTGCACATCAATCACAATAGTATAGATGGGATCAAATCCACAAGGACCTAGTTTTGTACTACGAATTTATTAGAATCGAATCAAGCTAAAACAAAATAAAGGTTTGGGGGTTTTAAAGTCACGAAAATAGCAATTAAAAAGGATGAAAAATCAGATTAAACAAGCGTTAGGCAAATAGTTTCATCGCAGAGATTCATAAATCATTAACAATGTATCGAAATTCAGGGATATTGTTCTAGAACTCAAATCACAAAGGTATAATCTTTCCACTTTCGTGGCTCCGACTACTATGTTTGAACACCTTAATAGACTCAACTTTCGATGGTTATTACAAAGTGAAAACACGCAGAAAGCACAAGATTCAATTGTTCATAATACTCTATAACTAACCTTTCGAATTGTTATAACACATTACTCATCAAATACTAGTTCAAGCAACATACAAGCTTTTGGAGAGTATGTTAAACCCATGATCTGATGCTAGATGATCAGAAAAGCATACAGCATTAAGCTCAAGTAAAGATGAAGAACAATATAGTATCCCTAAATTTATCGACAAAAGTTAACAATCCATGAACTCTTTGATTTTCCTATAACCTAACAAGGGGAATTACTCAAACATGGTGCATGAAACAAAAAAAAGAGATAATGGAAACATGATAAATAAACTTGAATTAAAGAGTAAGGGTTGAAGGATTCTTCTCTATATCGAGATACAAAGCGAGATCATCCACCGGAAGCTCTTGAAACTCAAATCTATGGAAAAATCCCCAAAGGGACGTGGTGGCTGTTTCTCTCTGCTAAAAGTATTTTTATTTTCGGCACACCCTAAAACAAGAGGTTAAAAACAAGTATATATAGGTCTAGGGTCTTCTAGAGTTTAGTTTTGGGCAAAAACGTCTTTTCGGTCGAACTGCTCCAGGCACCGGTCCAAGGCCCCGGACAAACTCACGTGTCCGGTGCCTCAGTCCATAAGTGAGTTTTTGGTGTGTGGCACCGGTCCATGGCACCGGACCACGAGTCCGTCCGGTGGGAAGCCCATTCTGCGCTTGCTTCACTTCCGAGGCAGTTTGACATGTCTTCAGTATTTTGGGTGTATCTTCTTACTCACAACTCCAAATGAGATAATTAAAATTCCATTAGAAAGATGACTGAAAGATATTGAAATGTAGCCATCTTTCATTGAAATCCAAGTTGATTTGGTCCTCCGTCCGTGGCTAAACTTCAGGCTCATCAATTCTGTCCATCTTGGTAAAATATGATAACTTGAGAAATCTTTGGCTTTTACTAAGTCTTTGGCTTATAAAACTGGTTGTGGACCATAATAAACCTCTTTAAGCTCTTTCTGCTCATTTTTGATGATTTTCCCTGTTAAGACTCTAAAACTACTAATACGAGGAAAACTACCTCTTTTGGTGTAAAAACTTACTAAAGTGTCTATAAAATGCATTGAAATAGATAATAAAATAGGTAAAATATAGGGTATATCATCCATATGTTGGAATTAGGAGTCAACTTCCTTAGCGACTTGTTTTACTATTTGTAGCGTTGTTCGGCCATCAAAAGTTCTTTTGGATACATTTGCCTCTTTTGTCAACATATACATTAACAAATTTGGCTCCTGCCACATTGAGGCAACATAAATCGCAGTGTAGCCCTTTGGATTTATTATGTTGACATAAACACAATTCAAGTCTATTAGCATCGTTATCGTCTTCACGTTGCAATATGTCGCAAATAGGGGAGAGCCAATGCATCATCTAAAGACTTAGAGTCATACTGTTCACGAAACAAATTAACACGTTTAAACTTGTCAGTGTCAAGTGCCCACATACGCACGGTTCTTTGCTCTGGTTCAAATGTATCTCTATATGAGATAGGAAAATTATTTGGATGTATCTAACCAACACATTTTTGCAATCATTCCCACATATGCTAGCAACCTTGATTACAGTCAAGATATCTTCTTTGCGAATTTGCTCTACTATATCTAATAAGCGCCTCTCATACTATGAAATTAATTCTGTAATTTGAAAATATAAATGTATCAATAAACTTATATCTCATCCTAACAATAGATAGATAGATAATGGTCATTTGTGTGTTGTTTGTACTAATGTGAATCATTTACAACATTAATATAATGTCATACAATTATATGACATTAAATGCAGAGCTCCCGAATGAGAGAATAGTGTTATATGTGTGTTTATGATGTGAACATTTTATGTTGTTATGTAAATATCTTTTGTGTATTGTTGATTATATAATATTTATGATTTTGAATGCTATTGTTATGAGCTACATGGTAATCAATAAAATAAGTATTACATCAAAGATTTATATGGTAATGTTGTAACCTATTTACTTCTCTTATGATGTAAAGAGGTTACAATATTTATGATGTTGTTGTTTAATTATATTTATTTTGTGTTTATCATGTGAACTTTTTATAGTGTTATTTAGTTGTGTATTTAATTATCTTTTGTTGTATAATATATATTACTGTGGATGTTGTTACCACGTGATAATTAGTTAAATAAATATTGCATGAATATTGCATAAATACTGCATAGTTATTTGCATGTGTATGAGTAAACCTTTTATGTTGTTATTTATATATCTTTTCTCTATTATTGGTTATATAAATATATATATATATATATATATATATATATATATTGTGATTTTTGTTATTATTGATTAGATAAGTCTTGCATGAAAGATTTACATGGTAATGTGGTAATTTCTTTGCATCATATGTAATCTCTTAAATGTTGAGTCATAGCATGTAACAGTGTTCCATTATAAGCTATAATTTTAAGTAAATAAAAAAATATTGTCTATATATCAAGAATATGAATTTTCCATATTCTTCCTTAGTGACTTGTTTTGCTATTTGTAGCGCTGTTCGACCATCAAAAGTTCTTTTAGATACATTTGCCTCTTTTGTCAACATATACATTAACAAATTTGGCTCCTGCCACATTGAGGCAACATGAATCGCAGTGTAGCCCTTTGGATTTATTATGTTGACATAAACACAATTCAAGTCTATGAGCATCGTTGTCGTCTTCACGTTGCAATATGTCGCAACATAGGGGAGAGCCTATGCATCATCTAAAGACTTAGAGTCATACTCTTCACGAAACAAATTAACATGTTTAAACTTGTCAATGTCAAATGCCCTATACATATGTTCCTTTGCTCTGGTTCGAATGTATCTCTATAAGAGATAGCAATTATTTGGATGCATCTAACCAACCCATTTTTGCAATCATTCCCACATATGCTAGCAACCTTGATTACAGTCAAGATGTCTTCTTTGCGAATTTGCTTTACAATATCTAATAAGCGCCTATGATATTATGTAATTAATTCTGTAATTTGAAAATATAAATGTATCAATAAACTTATACCTCATCCTAACAATAGATAGATAGATAATGGTCATTTGTCTGTTGTTTGTAGTGATGTGAACCATTTACTATATTAATATAATGTCATACAATTATATGACATTAACCTTAATGTCATAACCTCTTCATATTTCTTAAAATTTTGCATGTTCTCAATGCAGAGTTGCCAAATGAGAGAATAGTGTTATATGTGTGCTTATGATGTGAACATTTTATGTTGTTATGTAAATATCTTTTGTGTATTGTTGGTTATATAATATTTATGATTTTAAATGCTATTGTTATGAGTTACATGGTAATCAATAAAATAAGTATTACATCAAAGATTTATATGCTAATGTTGTAACTTATTTACTTCCCTTATTATGTAAAGAAGTTACAACATTTATGATGTTGTTGTTTAATTATATTTATTTTGTGTTTATCATGTGAACTTTTTATAGTGTTATTTTGTCATCTTTTATATTGTGTACTTAATTATCTTTTGTTGTATAATATATATTACTATGGGTCCTGTTACCACGTGATAATTAGTTAAATAAATATTGCATGAATATTGCATAAATACTGCATAGTTATTTGCATGTGTATAATGTAAACCTTTTATGTTGTTATTTATATATCTTTTGTGTATTATTGGTTATATAAATATATAAATTGTGATTTTTGTTATTATTGATTAGATAAGTCTTGCATGAAAGATTTACATGGTAATGTGGTAATTTTTTTGCATCATATGTAATCTCTTAAAATGTTGAGTCATAGCAAGTAACTGTGTTCCTAATATAAGCTATAATTTTAAGTAAATAAAAAAGTATTGTCTATATATCAAGAATATGAATATTTTTAAAAAATTGTATCAAAAATTTGGTATGATGACGTTTTTGTTATATACTATACAAAAGAGCTATAGTTCTCTCCTTAGTGTGACACCTCAACAAATTAAACTTCTCTAAACATGTCATGTGGATTTGTATAAAATTAATGGGGTTACATCTTCTTAATTTGTTGAAAAACTAATGAATTAAAATTAATGAGAATGAGAAGAGTTATGAGATACGTCTCAGACGCTTCCTCACCTTCATTTACTTTTTCGGGCAAAACGTTATGTAGTCTCTCGCCAAAATCCTCCATGCGATTGAATTTCTCCTTCTTCTTACTAAACCTCTTTAATGCTTGCACTTTCTTATTTTTCTCAATCACACTATTTTCTTATTAGGCGAGTGCGGGATGAGAGAAAGACGATCAAACAAAATTATTTGCTTTTCGATCCATTGTTGTTCAATTAATCAAGGGTAAGAATTTAATTTTTGCGTTTACGAAGAACTCAATTCATATTGTGCTCCTCCTTCATATTCGCTTTGCGTTTTTGTTTTAGATTAGTATTAGAACTAGAAATTTGTTTCAAGTCATTAGAAATCTAGTTGTTACAAGTGAGATATTCTTCATTTCCAGGGTTTCTCTTCTCTATTTTTGGCAAGTGTTACACCATGGATTTGAGCTATGCCTAAATCCTATTTACAACCCATCAAGAGAAAGACCCAACTCATTTATCTTTAATTAACTAGTATATTAACTTTATGCTTAAGAAGGGTTATTTTATGCTAAGTTATGGTTAAAATGTAACCATATGTGTATGAAGCCCTAAATTCCTTTTACTATATATAAATCTACAATACTATTGTGCTTGCTTTTCACACTACACTTTTCGGCTGATTATTCTTTTTGTCCTCCGAATTTTATTTGCTTGCTCGGTTATTCTCCCTAAACCCAATATAAGGTTACTCGGAACCCACAACCCACTGTTCCTGAGCAACCTACTCGTATACTGTCAATAACGAGCTTACACTTTCACAACTTAACCGATCATCCATTCTACTTTACAAAGAATCTCGAACCTCATAACAAATTTAGTGTCGAACCCGATTCCGAGTTCAACATTTGGCGCGCCAGGTAGGGGGACTTTTTGAGATCTCTTTTTACGCAAAGAATGGACCAATCCACGGAAACAAGCGCTCACGGTAATAACACTTCGGTGGCCCGAGGAGCGACTCTTGTTTCCAAGCAGGAACATCACAGCCCAGCGGAAAGGACCACGCCCATCTCTCTTTTAGAACGAATCGAGAAACCTGTTGCTCCCACCTCGGTCTTCAAACGGATTAAGCAACCTGCGGCTTCTACCTCTGTCTTTAAAAGAATCGAGCAGCCTGCTATCCCAGCTTCTGTCTTCCAGAGGGTAGAGTCTGTCGATCTTAGACAGATGCTCGGAAATCATGTTGACCTCAGGCAGATGCTAGGCAGTACGGGGGACCTTTGGCAAACACTCAATGCTTGGCCCACCAAGCATTATGTATAGCTTGACCCGAGCAGGAAATACCCGTACAAAGAACCCAACTAGACCATACTCAGCTTCTGGGGGCCCTCATGCGTTGATTCGACGAGCAAGAAGAGCAGACACGCTTAACAAACGCCTGGCTTGACAGCCTGTTCGCATCACAAAGAGCCTCCCAGGATCAAACTAAAGGAGCTCAGCGGCGAGCAAACTTTGAATCTACAATAATCCGAGCAAGCTCTTCCCCTTCAATCTTTGGGCGACTCAGGCAAAACACCGACCTCAGGCAAAGACTCGTCGCCCGACAAGGCCCCTTGCCCAACCAAGGAGCGGTGCTTACTCATGCTTCCAAGCTGGAAGAGGTACTACGGCAACTCCGGAGATGAACTCAAGAATACATCGAACTCTTAGCTCGGCTCCTGAAATTGATCGAGTCCTGCCAGAAACCCAGCATACTCCATTGTCTGAATGCATAACAACAATCCCAATCCGCCACACCGCAAAACTCTGCATACAGGCATACTCTGGAGATTCCGATCCGAAGCAACATCTTACAGTTTTCTCAATCGCCATGGGGCGGATCCACCTCTCACCCGAGGAGTATGAGGCCTGGTATTGCTAGCATTTCGTCGAATATCTATCCGATTTGGCATTGGACTGGTTCTCGAGATTGGAACCAAGGTTGATCAGCTCTTTCAGGCAACTATCGACTGCTTTCCTCACACACTATGCGCTATACATACATGATCAAACCTCAGACGCTGACCTATGGACAATAGTCCAGGGTGAGAAGGAGACTCTCCAAAAATTTATGGATCGCTTCAAAGCTATACTATCCCGAGTTATGGTCAGTGACACCTCGACTATTGCTACCCTCACACAAGGCCTTTTTCCCAGATCAGAGTTCCAGGAGAACTTGGTCCGGCACCGAGCCAATACGATCAAAGAGGCGATGCATTGCTCGGTTGACTACATCAGACTCGAAAAAAACCAAGCTAGCCAGTCAAAGAAGCACTCTCCGGCTAAGCCGTAGCCTCACAAGGTTAAGTCCAAAGAAGTAGCCGAGGAGTCTTATCAAGAACCTCGTCAACACTATGATCAAGAGTACAAAAAGAAGTTTTCAACCAACATTATCAATAGCACCCCGAGCATTCCACCGAAACAGTGAAACAAATATCATCGGCCTTAAGAGACCCACGAACCCTCCGGAGGACAGTCGTATTGCGACTATCACCAAATGCATAGACACTCAACCTGTCAGTGTCGCCAACTCAAAGATCAACTGCTTGCACAATACCAGAAAAAAGCAGTTAAGATTGCACCTCCACCTAACCGAGGTAAGAAGAGGAAGCTCGAGGAAGACTTTGAGAAGAACAAGCAAAAACCAAGTGGTAACACCAACTCACCTCTCCCTCCAAAGCGAGCACAAATTGAGAAAGGCTGGGTCAGCCAGCAGAATCTTGAAAAAAGGATCTTGGTGATCATATGAGGGTTTAACATGGCCTATGATTCGGTTAGATCTCTCAAATAGCATGAGAAAAAGGTAATCACTGATAAATGCTGCTTTGATAGAGCCGAGGTAGACATGCCGATCTTTTTCCAAGAGGCTGATACAAAGCACTTAGCCATGCCGCATAATGATCCACTCGCCATCGAGCTAAAAATTGAAGATTGTGAGGTAACCAGGGTTTTGATCGATACAGGATGCTTGGTAGATCTTATCTTCAAGGAAACATTAAAAAAGATGGACATACCCGACGATCAAATTAAGCTGAGAGTCATGCCCCTCACCGGTTTCGATGGCATCACCACAATGACGGTCATATAAAAAAAATGATGGTACACGCTGGCAGAATCTCCCGGAACGTCAAGTTCATGGTACTAGATAAATTGGCCATGTACAATGTGATCATGAGGACCCCATGGCTGTTTTCCCTCTGAGTCGTCTCATCAACTTATCATAAATGTCTCAAGCTTCCAACCCTAGTCGAAGTCTTCACGATCCGTGAGAACCAAAAGATGGCCCGAACTTGTTTTATAGCAAAAAACAGCTCCCATCGGTGAACCTCCACATTAGTTCTCCCGAGGAACCAGACTCCTCCGAACCAAGGGAAGAGCTAATGACCCATGTCAATGTCGGTCCAGCATGCCCCGAGCGTTGCATCGGCATCGGAGTTGAACTTGATGAGCCAATCAGAGTCGAGCTGATCCGTTTCTTGGGTAGGATTGTTGCTACCTTTTCTTGGTTGATGGATGATATGAAAGGCATCAGCCCAAGTATCACAAGCCACGAGCTCAACGTCGATCCGACATACAAACCGATTAAGCAGAAGTGATAAAAGCTCAGACCCGAACAATCCAATGTCGTCCATGACGAGGTGGCCAAGCTTTTGGAAGCAGGCTCAATAACTTAAGTCCAATACCCCAAGTGGCTGGCCAACCCGGTAGTTGTCGAAAAGAAAAATGGCAAGTGGCGAGTCTGTGTGGACTTCACTGACCTTAACAAAGCTTGTCCGAAGGACAGTTCCCACTTCCTCACATCGATCGAGTGGTCGAAGCCACAGCTGGCAACGAATTGCTCTCGTTCATGGACGCATTCTCGGGTTATAATCAAATCGCAATGCACCCCGACGAAAGCAAGAAAACCGCTTTCATCATTGTTCGCGAGACATATTGCTACCAAGTAATGCTGTATGGATTGAAGAATATGAGGGCTACGTACCAGCATTTAGTCGATAAGATGTTTGCCGACCAACTCGGTGATACAATGGAAGTCTACATTGACGATATGTTGGTTAAATCCGAAAAGGCCTCCGATCATGTCGGGCACTTTGAGGATTGTTTTAAGATTCTGAATCAGTATGGAATGAAGTTAAACCCAGTTAAGTGTACGTTCGGAGGTTATATATAGAGAGTTCATCGGCTATATCGTAATCAAACGCGGAATTGAAGCGAATCTGAAGCAGATCGCAACGATCATGAATCTCTCATCTTCGAGGAGCAAAAGAGAGGTCCAGCGTCTGACCGGACGGATCACCACGTTAAACCATTTTGTTTCGCGGTCCACCAATCGAAGTCTTCCTTTTATCAACTCCTACACAGGAACAAAGACTTTGCTTGAGACGTGAAATGCGAACAGGCTTTCAAGGAACTGAAATCGTATCTAACAACTCCTCTAGTTCTAGTTAAGTTCGAGCAGTGAGAGACCATGTATCTTTACCTATCTATAACGGATGCAGCTGTAAGTGACGTCCTCATCCGAGAAGATCGGGGAGATCAAAAGCCAATCTTTAATGTCACCAAGTCCCTCGATGGTGCCGAGTCTCGATATCTGGTCTTGGAAAAACAGGCTTTAGTCATCATCATGTCAACTTAAAAATTGCACCTTTATTTTCAATCTCACACCAACGCAGTTATGTCATCCCAACCCCTCCGAACAATCCTCCACATTCCAAGCCAATCTAGACGAAAGGCGAAGTGGGCAATCGAACTTAGTGAGTATGACATTGAGTTAAGGAACCCGACATGCGCCAAATCACAAGTCTTGGTAGACTTCATCACCGAGCTTCCCCCGGACGCGGTGATACTCGAATTGGGGAAAGCCAAGTGGACTCTCCACATTGATGGCTTAGTATCACAGCAAAAAGCGGTAATAGGAGTCCGCCTCATCTCTCTAACTATGGAAATCCTCGAACAACCATTCCAGCTGGACTTCCTCGCCACCAACAATGAAGCCGAGTGAAAGTCCTCATTACCGGCATACGGCTAGCCAAGGTCGTCGGAGCCTAAAGGATTCACGCTTACAGTGACTCCTAGCTCGTCACCAACCATCTAAATGGTGATTATGACACGAGGAATTAACGGATGAAAGCGTATAAAACACTCGCCGATAACCTTATACTCTGGAACTTAAACAGTTTCAAAATCACTAAGATTGCCCGAACAGAGAATGCTGATACTGATTTGCTCGCGTCATTTGCGTCTAGCTCAACGTCAGACTTAAGTCGCAAAATCCCAATGGAAACCATATCCAACCCGAGTATATCCCTCCTGAGGGGAAACAGCAGGATCATGATCGTCATCGACGACGATGAGGGTGGGCCTCTACCTCCGGAGAAAATTTTGCCCCCGGCTTTGAATACTAGTCCCTACTAGAGAAAAGAGATCATCGCGTACATCAAACACGGCAAAGTTCCAGCAGACAAATGGGGTACTTATAGACATCGAACCCGAGCAGCTTATTAACTGCTAATCGAGAACAAGTTGTACCATTAGAACGCTATCGGGGCCCTGTTGAGTTGAATTACCAAAGGAGAAGTCAAAGCCGTGATAGTTGAGTCTCACGAAGGAAGAGGCGGAAACCACTCGGGTGGACAAACGCTTGCACTTAAGATCAAGAAGCTTGGATACTTTTGGCCGACCATGGTCACTGATCAAGCTCGGCGTTGTGAAAAGTGTCAACAACACGGCTCAATGATCAAGTCACCAACCGAGCCACTAACAACCGCAACTATGGCTTACTCATTTATGCGATGGGCGATGGATATCATTGGCCCCTTCCCAAAGTGTAAAAAAAAAAAAAAATATGTAATCGTGATCACTGACTACTTCACAAAGTTGGTAAAGACTGAGGCATATGCAATGATCCGAGCAAAGGATGTTCAAAACTTCGTCTGGAAATTCCTCATATGCCGACACGGACTCCCTTACAAGATCATTGCGGACAATGGGTCCCAATTCATCTCCAACACCTTCGAGGATTTTAGCTCCAAGTGGAACATCCGCCTCAATAAGTCAAACCCAAGGTACCCATAAGGCAACGGGCAAGCCGAGGCAATGAACAAAGCTATCATCTCCGAGCTCAAGAAGCGCTTCGATGCCTAGAAGGGCGTATGGACAGATGAGCTCGACAGCATGCTATGGTCACTCCGGACCACCCCTTGAGAATCAATGCGGAGAACACTTTTCTCACTCAGATATGGACTCTAAGCAATAACACCCACCGAAGCCTGCGTACATAGTCTGCAAAGAGAAATGATGCCAAACGACCCCGAGCTCAACGAGCAAATGCCCCTCAACAACTTAGAACACATTGAGAAAGACCGAGACGCAGCACTTTTGCGATTCCAGAACTATCAACAGTTGGCAGCTCGATACTACAACAAACGAGTTTAAAACATGAGTTTTAACGTTGGTGACCTTGTCTTACGAAAGGTGTATGAAAACACCAAGGAATATAACGCCTCTAAGCTCGGTACTAACTGGGAGGGCCCATACCAAGTGACCAAGGTAGTCCGACCAGGCGTCTATAGACTAATGATATTGGCAGGAGTGGCAGTTTCGCGAGCATGGAACTCGATGTCACTTAAGCGTTACCATTATCACCCAAACGTCTTGGCAGGCACGGAGCCTCCACGATATAGAACCAAAGGGCTATCCAAAGCCAGAAACAGCTCAGCATGTCCGAGCACAGTGTTCATTTCCTTTGCTTCATCAAAATATACTTGAACTATGTTCGGCTTGATCCTTGTCCGAGTGGCAAGGTACGTAGGCAGCCCCCCAGGGGTTCAGTTCCTAAAAAAAAAAAAACTAAGTACCTTGTACTTCTACTCGTTTCCGAACGATTTATTTACTTCCTCTTTGTAAATTGAACTACGGTCAGCTTGATCCCTACTTAACGGGTACGTAGGCAGCTTACTCGGAAGTCTAGCTATGATAATAGAAAATATATATATATATATGTTCATCGATCTGCTTGATTCCTAACTAACTACTAACATCTCTAAAAGCTCTGAGCTTACTCCACATCGATACTTTGGCCAAGTACTCGATTAAAATATGCATTTCTCATAGATGCAATAAAGAAATAATCTACAGTTTAAACTCGGGAAGTCCACCACAACTCTTCCGAGAAAGATCAAAAGCCAAGCCCCAACCTGTATGATCTCCTAGGAACGTGTAAGCATTTCAAGCCGAACGCTCTCGCACCCTTAACCACAAGACGGATCTCAGTTACAGGCGAACTGATCCGACCATCCAACGCGCAAACTCGGTCATATCAAATAGTTCAACTACTAGGAAAATGCCTAAGCTCAAAAACTTAGCCGCATAAAGAAAACTCCGGTTTCACTAAAACAACCTGAGGATCCATTCCTCGGGCAGAATAAACAACTCAATTATCGACAAAATGCCTAAGCTTGAAAACTTAGCCGCATAAACGAAAAATCCGATTCCATTCAAATAACCCGAGGACTTGCTCCCCGGGCAAGACAAATAAAAGAGTTAACCCGTGCTCCATCAGCCCGAGGAAGTTATGATTACATACGAAGAGTTCAAAAGTCACACTCGGCTTGTTCATATACAAAACAAAAAAAAAACAAAAAAAAGGAGATCTTCAATTCTTCTGAGTCAGCATCGGAATAGGAGGAACTGGGCTGAAAGAGGCTAAAGGGTCTCGTCGGTCACAGATGCGGCCGGATTAGGGCGATGCAAAAGAGTTTTAAATTTATAAACCCTAATCTGCAAGTGCACAGTTGATAATTGTAGTACTTAGGGGTCGATCCACAGGAGACTATGTTGTTACGCTATAAATCTATATGATGCAGAATAAGCTAAGAGAAAATATATCTGGGGTTTTGGGGTTTTTAATGAAACAAAGCAAAGAAATAAAATAAAGGGATAGATAAATCAAAACACGCAAGATAAAAGCAATGAAGAGGAACTAATGCAAGATGCTTTACACCAGTTTTTAAAGAGATGCAACTAGTGTTCTAGAACTCAAATCACTTTGGTAGAATCATTCCACTTTTGTGGCTCCGAAACCTATAGCTCAAACCCTAATAGACTCGGCTTTCGTGTGGTTATTACAAGATGAATTACACTGTAAGATTGAGATTTGATTGTTCATTAAACTCCTTAACTAACCTTTCGAATTCTTAACACGCCTGCCTAACCTATCAAATACCATATCCGATCGGTGCAAAAGCTTTTGGAATCGGCACCAATCTAAAATCGGTCACTAGGTAGCTAATTTAGATCATGCCTTGAGTATAAATAAAGATAGAGAATCAATTTAGAAACAAGCTTAATAAAGATGTAAAAAATGCAACGAAAGAACTTTAAAATAACTTTATATCAAATATACAACTACTCTACATGTTATGAAACATGGAGCAACTAGAGAAGTTGATAAAACAGTAGATTCGTGATAGATAAGTGCTCGCCATAGGTGGATCTCGGAGCACAAGGCTTGAGAAGAACATCATGGCCTTCATCGCTCTTCTACAAAGGATAAAGATGAAGAACTAAAGAGAATAACAAAAATACATATTTATTATTGATTTGTGGTGCCTAGGGCTGCTCTCCCTCACTCAAGAGGCTAAAATCAAGTATATATAGGTGTAGGAAGAGGTTTTAGGTTGGTAAAGGCTCTAGGGTTTTAGTTTGGGCAAAAACATCTTTTTGTCGATAAGTGCGCAGAAGCGGCCACGGCACCGGACGGTGGCACCAGTCACGTGAATTGGTCCGGGGTCTGAGTCAAAATCATCTCCTTGTGCTTGGCTTCAGTTAAATGAGCCGGCCCATGGGTTGGTTCGGTGGTTAGGCCCATCTTAGACTTGATTCATCTTCTACGTAGAATGACATGTCTTCAGTAAAACTTAAATCACTTCCACATTACAACTCCATTTGATATAATTCCAACTCGATTGGAAATCTAACTCAAAGTGCTATCTCCATATGAAATTTCGTCGCCGTCCAAGTTGATTTGGTCCTCTGTCTGTGGCTAAACTTCGGATGGTTAACTTCTGCCTAACTTGGAAAGTTGTGAAATCTTCAACTTTGAGAAATTGGATTGGCTCATTTGACCTTGATAAGTTGTTGTAGGATGAAAAATACCCATTTTGCTCCTTTTTACCCCATTTTTTATGATTTGACCTATATGACTCTTAAAATCCAATTATATGAGAAAACTACATCTTTTGATAGAAAAACTTATTAAATAGTATATAAAATAGGTAAAAACGGATAGTAAAAGTGGTAAAATATCGGGTATATTAGTCACCGGATCTTTATCCCAAGCATCAGTTATTTCCTGCTCGGTAGGGGTGGACTCGTTCACGACCCTGTCCACAATTTCATTTATTAGCCTCTCGGCGACTCCCAATATAACATTAGAAACAAACTAATCTATGAGTTTTACTGACCTTGGGGAACCTGAGGTGATAGCCCATTATTCCCATTCTGCACCTTGGTCGGGCTGACTAGTCTGACCATTATTCCCAGCAGTATCCTCGTCGTCTCCAATGTCCTCGATCTCAACACTTTTGTAAGGCTCAAGGATCCAAGAACCTTTGATCCCATAGTCGTCCTCACCGAAGGGAGAGTCGACTTGGATACCCTCGGAGTAGTCAAGAAGAATGTCAGACTCGGGGGAAAACTTGTAGTCATCATCAGTCAGATCTAGAAATTTTATTGCCCCGACTTGCCCACTATAGTCCGCGAGTTGAGCTAGTAATGTTTTCTCTTCACTTAGGCTAACCTTGACTCCCAAGTCCTTCACCTTCTTGTAGGCATCGAGTTTGGTCTGAATCTGGCTCGCCCAGCTGCAAAGTTCCCCACACTTCTGTTGCTCATCGGCATGCTGCTTAGCTTTGGACAGATAAGCCAGCGCCTTTTCAGCAACTTCGGCCCTAGCCTGCTCGGCAGTAATCCGAGCACAAGCGGCATTATGTTTCTCCCGAGAGACTCTCAAATGCTTCATTTGGGTCTGAGTATGGTCAACCAACTCAGATACTGTTTCCTTAGCCCATCTGATCCGCCCTCTTACCTTGTCGTACTGCATCTCCATCTCTTTCTTTGACATCATAGCGGTATCGAATCTCTTGGAACCTATGTCCAACATGCCTTTAATATACTCCTTGCTCTTTCTCAAAGCTTCGATCTCCTTCTTTGATCTAGCTCGGGCTTTCAGCGACTTGTTCTCTTCCTTCAGGTCCCTATTCTCTTCCCAAAGACTCATATTCTTCAGCATCGCGTTATGGAACCGCCGCCATATGGTGTTCATGTCGGCGATAGTCTTAAAAACACTAAAGAATTAGGATACATAAGCTGCACAAGGAGCAAATAACAAATTAAAGGTGACCGACTTACACCGATAAGATTCGCAGAAGCTTCGCAGTAGCCCTCCGAGTCGACAAGATCCTCGACTGACGGATTCAGAGATTTCATATCTCCTTAAATACAGTTGATTAACTTCCCACATTCTTTGGGAAAGTCGTTGATATGGTTATTGAAGCCCTTAAAACTGTATTCAAAATTGAAGAAGGTGTTAGGTGCCTCGGTCAGAGGGAGATCTCAGGTTTCTACCCCCGGAGTTGGATCGCTGACTTCTCTGACCGACGGTCCGATCGCTCCGTCAACCAGAGGCTCCTCAGAAGAACCACCGCCTGTTCCAGCAAGGTCTGCTCGTTGGGCTCTCCTAACCAAGCTCCCTTATTCTCACGAGAAGCAAACAGAACATGTTTCTCCTTCCCAACACCTTGTCCCGTTCGGGGACTAGTCAGGGCGCCTCTCAGACGTTTCTTCGAGTCATGAGACTTTGCGCCCGACAATGTTCCCTTGGCCGCCGGGTTCCGGGATTTGCAGAGAACAATGTTCTTCCCAGCAGGCTTCTCATGCCTCTGCACAACGGGCAAAGTTGCATGCTTAGCATATGCCTTCGCAGAAGGAGGTTGGCTGATCTTCAACTTTGCCATGTTACTCACACGCGAAGTAGGAGGAAAGAGTACCGAGTGGTCGAGAAGAAGTTTGGGATTCCTTGGCAATAAAGACAAGAAGAAGTCAGTGGCGAGTAGAAAGTAAAACGAGTATATTTCATGAGAAACTGAAACTAAAACTTGAAACGATCCGGGGATAGCACTGGCGGATCCTGTGAGTCAACAAACTATTCCAATCTTGCAAATCCAAGCGCATCAACTTAGAATTCATGGACTCGAAATCCTCGTTGGGAAGGGACCTCGGGGAATTATCTGCAAAAACAAGAAGGAGATGAACGATCAGTCCGGAAGGCAAAAATTCTTTAGATAAATTCATACCGTTTGTTTGTTCCATCCAGCTCGGATCTCCACCTCGTAGCTTCCAATCAAAGCTTTGTTTATTTCAACAAAAAAGTATTTCATATTCCAGTTGTCGGGCTTGCTCGGAAAATCCCTCACAAGCGCCCAAGAAGGCTTCATCTTCATATGGAAGCGACCGAAGTCAACGTTGTCCATCCGAGCAATCAAGATCATCTCCTTGATATAATCACAGGTGACAGCCTCTCCAAACGCGGCTCCCAAAGTTAAAATCGACATCAGGTTTCGATACCCCGCATGAGTCAACTGGGACGGAGAAACCCTGCGTCATTGGCAGTATTCCAGGATCACCGGTGGAATTGGAAACCCAAGGCAGTCGGCATCAAAAAAACATGTGTAGTGGCACATATGCCCTGGGGGAGGATTCCATGGCCGATCTGAGTTGTCGGGAAGTTTGTAAACCACTCCAAACGTCCTTCGCTATTTCAGCGCGTTAACGCTGGTCCTCGAGGATATAGAAGGAATATCATCATTGTGTGCCAACACTATGTGAGGACAGATTCCGGGCCCCGATCGGAAAATCGGAACTTTTGCTATCACATCGAGCTGGGCTTTACGAGTTGCCTTCTTCTCTCTAGCCTTACGAGCCGACTCCTCCCAAGCTGCTGCCTCTTTCCTGGCCCGAGTAATCTTCAGAGGCAAAAGTATTAAGAGAAAGGAGGAAGCGCCGATTATATAGAGAATCGAGAAAGAAACCTAATCATTTCGGCGTGAGAAACTAGACAATGACGTGTCAGGAATACTGTTACACCATGGATTTGGGCTATGCCTAAATCCCATTTACAGCCTATCAAGAGAAAGGCCCAACTCATTTATCATTAATTAACTAGTATAGTTACTTTATGCTTAGGAAGGGTTACTTTATGCTAAGTTATGGTTAATGTGTAACCATATGTGTATGAAGCCCTACATTCCTTGTACTATATATAGTTGTACAATACTATTGTGCAACCCATGCTTTTCACACTACACTTTTCGGCTGATTATTCCTTTTGTCTTCCGAATTTTATTTGCTTGCTCGGTTAATCTCCCTAAACCCAATATAAGGTTACTCGGAACCCATAACCTACTGTTCCTGAGCAACCTACTTGGATACTGTCAATAACGAGCTTACACATTCACTACTTAACCGATCATCCATTCTACTTTACAAAGAATCTCGAACCTCATAACAAATTTAGTGTCAAACCCGATCCCGAGTTCAACAGCAAGGATAACTAAGTGATCGTGCAAACCGAATCTAAACGAAAAACTTATTTGTATTGCCATTGTTGTATCTTAAGGCTATGTCATTGACGACGCAAATGACTGATTGGATATTGATGTGGGAATTGCACAAGGTCTGGAGTTTATTGCTCTGCCTCTACCTCATTTTTCAAGTATGTTGGTCCCTATTCTCTATTGTAAACGTTCATGAACTTTGAGAAATTCTTCTTATGTTTATGCGCATGTTTGATAATTCTCATCGCTGGTTTTTTTTGTAGTCTCAAATGAACCTCTTAGAAATTCGAATGGTTTCTAATGACAAGCAACTCCGGTCATAGCCAATAGTTTTCTCCTTCATTAGGGTTTTAACTATTAGAAGGAGGGAGTATACAATTTATTGTTGCATATGGATGCATTTAGATCAATGATACAACTCTCCAATTTGGAAGCAGGAAGCGGTGAAATTAATTTAACCAATGTTCAAGAAAGCGCTAGGCGCTAAGTGGGCGGTGGCGCCGGCGCATAGCCTGGCGCATAGCCTAGAACGCCTAATCGGGGCCTAGGCGATTTTAGGCGTTTTAGGCGTTTTACAACATAAAACATTGCAAATAAGATATATTAGATAAAAACTTTATAAAATTATGTTTTAGAAAATAAAATTATATAATCTTAAACAAAAACATTTAATTAATTCATACCAAACAACATATAAATGTTTATAACTATGAAAATGGAATTAAAACTTATAAATTTAAATTTATGTAGTTAAAAACTGGAAAAATGCAGTAAAACAAAATCTATGCGATTTTAGGCGGTCAAAGCGGTCGTCTAGGCGTTGCCTGAGAGTCTAGCGCCTAAGCGGGGCCTAGGCGACCGCCAATTGGTAGGGAAAAAGGAGATTGGTCAGAAGAAAAATCATGGATTACAAGTCAATTGAGAGTCTCAAAAAAATTTTCAAGAAGAGCTTTAAGGGGAGTGTAGGTTGAAGAAAGTGCCTTAGATACCTTCATTATGACAAGAATGATTTGACCCTCAAGCTTTAGTAAGGTGATTTTTTTTGTTTTGTTTTTCCTTCACAAGCTCAAGTACATGAGAGTTCGAAACAAAGACTCCAAAATGAAAGAGGACGATGCATGTCTTCAACAAAATAACTAAGTACACTTTTTTATCATCGGTTGTCATTCAACACATGAATAATCGAATTAGTTATGTTCAAATAAGCAATAGTACAAGACCAAATAACAGTTTTTCTCTTCTAAAAAAAGAAATTATTTTGACTACAAATTTATGCTATCACAATTCTTGGGTTCACCCCCTAGAGGTGAACCTTCTCATTCACCCCCTTTTGATTAACCAATCACATTTGAGTTGTGGGGCCACAAATCTAATGAAATCATTTTTTTAAAAAAGATTAAATTGGATCAAATGTGGGAAAATAAACAAAAACGAATTTAACTAAAATAAATAATAATTATCAAACTAGACAAATTAGATATTTCCTAAACCCTAAACTCCAAAAATATACCCTAATTTGGGAATAGTTAACCCAAACTCAAACCCTAAAGCCCAAAGCTATACCTTAATTTGAAAAAGTTAACCCAAAATAAATCTTAAATCTCAAACTTAAACCCTAAACCCTAAAACTATACCCTAATTTGGGAATAGTTAACCCAAACCCAAAAATTTTAGCTACAAAAAGTAATTTTCAATGGATTTGTAGTTAAAATATTTAGGTTTGGGTTAACTATTCTCAAATTAGGGTATAGTTTTGGGGTTTAGGGTTTGGGTTTGGGGTTTAGGATTTATTTTGGGTTAACTATTCTCAAATTATACCCTAATTTGAGAATAGTTAACCCAAAATAAATTCTAATCCCCAAACTCAAACCCATAAACCCTAAAACTATACCCTAATTTGGGAATAATTAACCTAAACCTAAAAATTTAAACTACAAATTCATTGAAAATCAAATTTTGTAGTTTAAATTTTTAGTTAGATAATACAACAATATAATAAAATGAAAAACACTATGAGTTGAAAACTAAATGAGGGTGTTACGTTTTTTTTGGGTCTATTATTGATTTATAAAGCTTTTTTTGTTTATCTTGGATTTTTTGTAAGTTTCGGTGACTTATAATCTTAGGTCCCTACCCATAATTAAGTTTAGATTTTTTTTTTAATAATTAAACTAATTTGTTTAATTAAGAGACACATGTCAAGTTATAATTGGATAATTAAAAGGGGGTGAATGAGTTATGTTCACCCCTCGGGGTGAACCCAAGAATTGTTTTGTTTTTTTAATATGAACAATTCTTGGGTTCACTCCCTAGGGGTGAACCTTCTCATTCACCCTATTTTGATTAACCAATCACATTTGAGTTGTGGGGCCACTAATCTAATTAAATCATTTTTTAAAAAAAGATTAAATTGGATCAAATGTGGGAAAATAAACAAAAACGAATTTAACTAAAATAAATAATAATTATCAAACTAGACAAATTAGATATTTCCTAAACCCAAAACTCAAACCCTAAACTCCAAAACTATACCCTAATTTGGGAATAGTTAACCCAAACTCAAACCCTAAACTCCAAATCTATACCTTAATTTGAAAAAAGTTAACCCAAAATAAATCTTAAATCTCAAACTTAAACCCTAAACCCTAAAACTATACCCTAATTTAGGAATAGTTAACCCAAACCCAAAAATTTTAACTACAAAAAGTAATTTTCAATGGATTTGTAGTTAAAATATTTAGGTTTGGGTTAACTATTCTCAAATGAACAATTCTTGGGTTCACCCCTAGGGGTGAACATAACTCATTCACCCCCTTTTAATTATCCAATTATAACTTGACATGTGTCTCTTAATTAAACAAATTAGTTTAATTATTAAAAAAAATATAAACTTAATTATGGGTAGGGGCCTAAGATTATAAGTCACCGAAACTTACCAAAAACCCAAGATAAACAAAAAAAGCTTTATAAATCAATAATAGACCCAAAAAAAACGTAACACCCTCATTTAGTTTTCAACTCATAGTGTTTTTCATTTTATTATATTGTTGTATTATCTAACTAAAAATTTAAACTACAAAATTTGATTTTCAATGAATTTGTAGTTTAAATTTTTAGGTTTAGGTTAACTATTCCCAAATTAGGGTATAGTTTTAGGGTTTATGGGTTTGACTTTGGGGATTAGAATTTATTTTTGGGTTAACTATTTTCAAATTAGGGTATAATTTGAGAATAGTTAACCCAAAATAAATCATAAACCCCAAACCCTAAACCCCAAAACTATACCCTAATTTGAGAATAGTTAACCCAAGCCTAAATATTTTAACTACAAATCCATTGAAAATTACTTTTTGTAGCTAAAATTTTTGGGTTTGGGTTAACTATTCCCAAATTAGGGTATAGTTTTAGGGTTTAGGGTTTAAGTTTGAGATTTAAGATTTATTTTGGGTTAACTTTTTCAAATTAAAGTATAGCTTTGGGGTTTAGGGTTTGAGTTTGGGTTAACTATTCTCAAATTAGGGTATATTTTTGGAGTTTAGGGTTTGAGTTTTGGGTTTAGGAAATATCTAATTTGTCTAGTTTGATAATTATTATTTATTTTAGTTAAATTCGTTTTTGTTTATTTTCCCACATTTGATCCAATTTAATCTTTTTTAAAAAAATGATTTAATTAGATTTGTGGCCCCACAACTCAAATGTGATTGGTTAATCAAAAGGAGGTGAATGAGAAGGTTCACAATTCTAGGGGGTGAACCCAAGAATTGTGAATATTAAAATGTAACAAACTAGAAAAAGTATATAAAAACCTGCGTGTATGCGCGGGTATTGGCCTAGTAGCTATAATTATTTTAAAACTAAAGTTCCATTGATAGATACTAGATGTATGTTGTAGAATAAATTTTTACATAAAAATTTAAGCGCAGGAAAGAGAAAACTGAAAATGACTCTAAAGTATCCGAGCCATCATCGCAACGAGATGGTTGTTGTGTTGCTTCTCCAATGTATATTTGATATCTCTTTCTCCCTTCATGATTTCAATTTTTGTTGGTACAGACGAAAGGAATATAGTTTTTCTGCATTCAAACTCAATAAGAGAGACCCTCGAGGTTTATGATTCTATCCCCAAACTATCAGTTTCCTACGACATGGTGCAAAAGTTATCTTGCTATAGTTGAAGTACTAAATCAGGAAAATGTGTTTTTGGCATTAGAGAGTGAAGATCACATAATTGAAAAGTTATAGGAATTTAACATAACAGACATCCAAAAGTAGTTATCTAACAATGCCAAATCGATAAGCAGAGTAAAACAAAGCCAACGGCGGATTGTATATTAACCGGGTCCGACTTTAGGGATGTCATAGTGCTCACTCATGTTAGCCAGATACTGATTGAAATCCTCAATCCTGTTACGGTGAGACTTGTTTGCTTCCTTAGCTAGTTTCTGCACATCCAACCTCTGCTTCTGCTCTATGTACCGTCTTTCTGCAGGCGTCAAGGGATCATCATAAATCTGCACTTTCGCATCTTTGCTCGCCTTTTCACTCCTACCTGCTTCTTCGCCTTCTCCTTCTTCTCCTTCAATCAATTTACCCAATGCTTCTGCGCTTTCTCCTATAACCAAACCCGATAAAAACAATCAGAAACATTCCAATTTTCTTTTTGGCCATGAATGTTAAAGAAACAGTTTAGTCAATGCTCAATGAGAGTAAAGCGGTTGTGTATACCTTCTACAAGTTCATGTTCGGTAATTTTAAGAGCTTGTTCTTCGTGTTTCCTCTGTTTCTTCTTCTTCTTTACTCCACCTGCTTTCACATCTAAAGCTTTCCCTTTTAGCTTTAGCTTCCCACCAATAACATTGTCATATGCCGACATTTCTTGGCTGCTAGTAAGAACACAATACCACAAACACTCATCAATTTAGGTTTACGAATTGGAATCCAAGAGATTCAAGTCTAATAGTTAATAATTGGTGACTTGTTGAAGCATTCATAAACAAAATTATCCAATTAGCAAAACCGTGAGCACAAATAATCAGTAAAAATAAAATCAAAATTAATTTACAAGGTTCCAAAATCCCTAAATTAACATCAGAGATCCTATAGCTAGGGCTAGAACACAATTCAAGCTTATCAATCGAACAAGTAAAGAATCGACCCATTGTAGATCTATACTGCATACCCTAATAATCAATAGAGAATCCATTACTCCGAAGCATACTCTACATAATTTCATACAGAGAAGAAAAAAAACATAAATCCAGAAGTAGAAGAATCGAAGCAGAACCAAAACTCAAAACCCTAATCAATATCAATCACCTGAAATCGAGAGAGGAGAGATTGCAGAACGCGAGAAAGATAAAAGAGGAGATTTATTTTTCTTTTTTAAAAAACAAAAGTAATCTTAATAATTTTATTTATTTTACACACATACGATTTAATAAAAGCCCAATAAGCCCAATTTGAATTTTCTTTCCAGCAAAAACGATGTCGTGTCACTGTTTTCCCTACCCTCGCATTTTTTCTCTCTTTTTTTTTCCCTCTAGGAAATTGGTTTTCTTCTCAAAATCGAAAAAAATTGTGGGCGAAACCAATAAATTCGAGTTAAGGGATTTCAAATTGCACCTTTCTTTGTTCATCGAAAGCCCTAAATTTCCGTCGCCGGAACTTTTTACTTGGCCTTCTGTTGCATTTTTTTTCCGCCGTAGTATCAATTGAGACGATTGAATGTCGAGTAAAGCCTCCTCAAGTGGAGAGCTCTTGAGCCGGTGGAGAAGAATCGAGGAAGACGAAGAGGAGAATGACGATTCTGATCCATCTACAGTACAACGTCTTAATCAGCGCAAAGAACAATGGTTTCCTTTTACATCTCTCTCGTTTGCTTACTCTGATAGTTCATTGTTAAATTGGTGGAATCGGAAATTACACTGTTCGGATTTCAGTTCAAGCTGATATTTTGCTCCTTGTTATTTAGGTTTACTGATGCATTCACTTTATTGATATCTTTGCCGAAAGATACTCATATTTGGTGTGGGCATGGAGATGTAATGGGACCTCTTCTCGAGACGTTCTACAATTTCTTCAAAGATAATAGAGACGATTCACCTCTCAAGGTTTTGTGGAAGAGAATCTCCGAAGAAATGCGGCTTTGTGCGCAATGCATTTGTCAGCACCATCAGACTCAAGAGATGTATGAAACAGAGTATGAGTGCTCTTCTGTTGGTCCACTACTTGCTGTGTTAAGAAAACTTGATGAGGAAAGGGTGACTAGGCACTTGCAAGAGATCAACTCGAAAGTCGAAAAAGGAACATATGATCCTGATCATCATCATGCAGAAGTTGTTAGTGTAATGTATGAGGTAATGTGGTTTAAAATTTTGTAACATTGGTTTATTCTCTGCGTCCTGGAATTGGCATTTAAGAACTTGTGAGCCTTTTGTTTTGGTCTCAGGTTTTGATGTTTCCATTGTTCTTTGACGATATGTCCTTATGTGCTGAGTTTGAGAAATTCATTGAGTCAATCGACAACATTCATGAGCTAGCATTTGCTGGGAATCAAGAATTTCCGGTATAGTCATATCCCGTGGAGCGTTTCTTGTGTTTCCTACTAAACTAAATTTCTCTGACTTGGTATATTTTCCTATTTCATTCCTTTTTAGGGTGTGTATGCACTCCTTTTTCTCAATAGAAGGGTGCGTGTAATTGGTTGTCGCTTGGCGAGGGCCATGGGAAAGTTGAGGTATTTTCCCCTTTCTAAGTACATTCATAACTAAATATATTCTGAGGACTGTCTTTAGCTATGTATGTGATATATCCTGCTTTGATGACAGGTCAGCAACCCAGTTGGAACGCCTTCAGCCATTGCTCAAGAAATTCGTAGGAATTCTGGAGATGGAGGGATTGCCTTCTGCATCTCAGGAACCACGGCCGAGGATTTATCTAGACCGCTCAGCCATATGGCTTGGGATGACATCATTGTAAGAGTTAGTGGCTAATCTCCACTTATAGTTTTTTTCTTATAATGCTGTTCAATATTTTTCTTGATTTACTGATTCCTGAATATTTTCTGCTTCTTTAAGGCTCGAGTTCTTAGAAGGCCCTGCTTTTGAAGAGGGAATATTAGAGCCTTATCCCATTTTTGTTGATACAGTGTTGAATCATATTAGCGGTGATTCACCTGAATTTTCGCTGGCTGTTAATTGCCTGAAAGAGCTATTTAAGACACTTGGTATGGTAACTATTTTGGTTTTGCAAAGTACTCAGTTCATCGTGAAATTCTATATTATGTTAGATGACAAATGTTCATTTGATGTCTCTAAGGTTGTAAGCTTTGGCTTAGGTCTACCTTGTCCCCAAGTGTGATGCGTAACACATTGTTGGGTCAATGTTTCCACACAAGAGCTGAGAAGATACACAAAGCCATTTTTGATCTTTTCCAGCCATTATTACAGGCAAGCCTGAATTAGTTTCCTTACATATATGATTTTTTTTTAATGAGATTGACATTATCTCATGTATTTGGGCTCTTTGATTTCATTTTACTTACCTTGCCATATTATGCATGTCCTCTCTGTCCAGTCACTTGAGGCTCTGCGAGATGGTGAGCATGAAAAGCAACGTAGACACTTTCTCTACTTTCTCCTTCATCAGGTCCCAGTTAGCAGTAACTTCAGCGTTTTAGCAAGAAGAATTGGCCACAAGGTAGTTCTTCTTTCTTACTTCTGTTGCATTTTATTTTTATCTTGGAATGAAACTTGTTTATATTTTTTATCTTCACCAGACTTAAAAAAAAATTTTCTAGATCGCTCTTCTAATCGTACTCAGAGGTTACAAGATGAACCCACCTTGCCCTCCCTTTGAGTGTGCACACATGTGGTTAGTGTAACTCGGCCTATCTTTTCTTTTGCAGTTGTTTGTTTGCTGGTACTTACTTGAGAATTTGTTTTTTCTTTCATCATTGGTTTTGAATATCTATCAAATACTTTTCACATGAGCATGAGGGATATTAACTATGACGCTTCTTGTTATATATTGTAGTTGTGATTGTTTCTTTCTGCTCACAACTTTCCGTCATTTATGGCATATGTATTTTGCATGTTGGATGAGGACACTACTTTTACTCATAGACAATTGATGGAAGTCAACTGATTTGACAGGGCCCCATCTCTTGTGTCTTCGTTGAAAGATTCTTCACTTCATATTTCATTGCGACAACCTGCTATTGATCTTGTCCAAGCGGTCCTGGTATCTGATGCAACAGCCTTACTAGCTTCGCTGCTACGTAATAATACTGGTAAATATAGGGGCAATGAGGTGAATTATGACGACGATGACAGTAATCTTCCCTTTTCCCACGCCGTCGAAGATGTAAGTCGTCCGTGGAGTGACTTTACCCAGCAGAGCAAAATTACTCTTGGGGAGTGCAAAGAGTGGATGTGCATTCCGATGCTCTGGATTACTACTCTTACAAATACAAATCTTCTAAACCTTCCAGTATCGCTATCCCAAGCAGTATTTTGGTCTCGATCACGGTTTTGTTTGGTGGAATCTGAAAAGAAGAATGATGATTTGACGGTTGATATCGAGACTTGGCTTTCATCTTCTGCTGTTGAAATCAAAGGCACGCTTGGATGGAAGATAGCAACAGGATCTGATGACGGGGGGCCAGGAAAGGAGTCCAAAAACTCTGTGGCAGTATCAAAGATGTGTCTTACGTTGATACGAACACTGAAGAGGTTCTTTTTCGTTTAACTGTTGTGGTAGGAAAGCCGCTACATGTCTATAACCATTTGTAAATAGTGAGGCTTTTGGGTTTTGATTTTGTAGATTGACCACTTGTTTTCTGGTCCAAATGGGTGAAGAACATCGAAAACAGTGGACCTGGGTACCAGGGATGGGCGAAACCTTCATCCTTTCTCTTTCAGACCCAGATGATGTACGTAATGACCTGAAATGATTGCTGGTACCATTTCAAGAAATGAGTATTTTATATTTAAATTCAACTGCGTGTAAAGTTGAGCAATGTTGCTAGTGTTGTTTTTGTTGACAGAATATAAGGCAGTTTGGAAAGTCTATGCTGGAACATGTTTCAAATACAAGAGGTCTGTCTTGTGGGCTGAAGTTTCTCTGCTCTCAAAGCTCACACCTCGTATTTGTTTTTTCTGGAGCTAGACATGTTTTACAGCAGGTAGGCAGCAGCTAAATTTCGTTTGACATATCGTAGGATATGCATATAATGAGTCCTTTAACTATCCATTTTGAAGTTCGTCTCCCAGAATGCAAATTCAGTAATAATCTGCATTTTTCTGCTCTGTACGTAATGTTTCCTTAATGTTTAGTCTTTGCTAAGGCTACAATACGTCCACCCTTTGCCACTATAGAAATTGAAAGTCTAGGGTGAGTATAGACTAACTCGCGACTGTTCTTATATTGCTGATATCTGCTTTTTGCTGATTGTGGCAGGTCCATTTGAGCTCTGTTCTACAAAGCTTTCAGATCCTGCACTATTTTTTATTTTTATTATTCAAGCTGCTGAAGGAAGAGGATGTGGCCATTATTGACAGTGTGAAGAGTTCTGCAGGGGGGTTTTTGAGGCAACCTGACTTTAATTCTCCTCCTGTGACTGAGGGCAGAAATTCCTTGAGTGCTACCCCTGAGTTGCTGAAATTTCTCTACTCACTGGCAGAAGTTGCCTGGGGCGCGATATGGAAGTGCTTAGCTGAGGGAAAGGCTTTCATCCATCAAAGTATTTGCCAGGTTTTATTTAGCTAAACGTTGTTATACTTGCTTTATTCTACTGTCCTCTTGGGTTGTCTATCTTTGAGCTGTGTGTGTTCAAAAAGTCGAGTATGGCTTTTTTGCTTAGGATCCAATTTATCTTATTTGGCAGATGACATGCGTACGTTTGCTTGAGATTCTTCCTGTCGTCCTGGGAAAACTTAGACTAAGCCGTGAAGAGCCCTGTGCTACTAGAGGAACTTTGAAAGATGCATCTGATCTTAAATGGCTTCCTGATCTCATTGATTGGGGGAGGTCACCACTTAAAGTTGTTGTTGCGTATTGGAGACGAGCATTAGCGGCTTTGCTAGACATCTTACAAGTATCAAAGAGTGACGCTTGTTCGTCGGCAGTCCAGGCTATTAGACGTGTTCTATCTTCTGGTAAGTGGTTTTTCTGCTTGTCAATAGTTTCTATTTGGCAATCTGTAATTGTTTATCTTGTGATAGAACTCATCATGCTCTGCCTTTTTTGAATCAGATGATTTTGACATCGAGCAACTAGCAGAACAAATCTCACGCCTTGTTCCCAAGGCAAATGAGTGCCAGATTCTCAAACCTGTTGATGTTGTTAGCAAAGCACCTGATAATATGGTGGACCTAACAGAAGATGAGAATGAGAAGGAATCATTGAAGAATTTACCTAGTCTGCATAAGTCTCATCATCTTGATGTCAATAAAACTCTTCAACCTATCAAAAGCATGTCACATGTTTCCTCTCTGAAGAAGAGTACATCTAATTTTGAAACTTCAAAGTTTTCGGCTGCAGTTATGTCAGAGAAAGATGTTTCAGTAAGCTCCAGCAATACTGTCAGGGACTTCCCCACCACAAACACTGAGCCAAGCAAGGTTGGTAGTATGAGTAGGGAAGCAGAAAATAGACAGAATTTGGGAAGTCGTCTTTCATTTGAAAACAGAGTCAACTTAAAAAATGCTACTGATGAACCCATCTCTCGTGGAACTTCAAAAGAGGCCCAGAAATCTGCAATTCCCAACACGAAAGCCGTGGATTTGAGAAAGGTTGTTAGCGAGACAGAGGTTGATCCACTGGACTTGGCACTTAAATCTCTGAAACCACAGTCATTACCTCTAGCAAAACCAGGGCCCAAACGACAAGTCATTCAACTGTGTGCACCTGTAAATAAGAGATCTGAACGCTGGCAGAGGCAAGAAGCTGGATTTAAAAGATTCAGGCCACCAAAGCTTGAAGATTGGTTTAGAAAGATTTTGGAAATGGACTATTATGCAATAGTGGGATTGGCATCAACGAATAAAGATGAGAAACAGAATGTGGGAAAGTTTAGGGAAGTTCCAGTGCGATTTGGCTCCCCTGAGCAATATATTCAGATTTTCCAGCCGTTGGTGCTAGAAGAGTTTAAAGCTCAATTGCAAAGTTCATTCCAGGAGATATCATCACTGGAGGAAATATATTACGGTCTTCTGTCAGTTTTATCGGTTGAAAGAGTTGATGATTTCCACTTTGTTCGTTTTATGCAAGACGAGAATGATGACCCCAACTCGAAAACTTTCTCTGAGAATGACTTGATTTTGTTCACAAAAGAGCATCCAGAAAACAGTAGCCCCGGTGTTAATATGATGGGGAAGGTATGTCATTTTTATTTTTTTGCTTGCTTGTGTGTGATAAATTATAATCCGGAAAGCATATGCTTAAAATTTATGAAGGTACTATAGTAGCAGGTTTATATATGCAGGAACCTAGTTTGAAGCTTCAGTGAAATTTAATTTTATTGGGCTAATTATGAGTAGAGGGTTATTCCTGAATCCTGATGTTCCGATACTTGAACATAGTTACTGTAAAAAATACTTTGTAATGAGACAAAATCATCAGGATTTGGGCTTTGATAGCTAGTTCCATTTTCACTTAATTTCTCATATTTTATTTTGATCTTTACTGGCTTTGATGTTTTTTAGGTGGAAGGACGGGAATGGGATGATAAAAAGCGGTCCAGTATTTTGAATGTACGCTTGTATCTTCTGAATGCGTCATCGCGACTAAATCAAGCTAGAAGGACTCTCTTGGAACGTAGCCAGTGGCATGCAAGTCGCATTCTAAACATTACATCCCAAATTAGAGAGTTTCAAGCTCTATCATGCATTAAGGATATTCCTGTTCTTCCGGTGATCTTAAGTCCTGTGAGTTACTCCAACTATGACTCTGAAATTAAAAGATCAGATCTGCGTTCACTACCACATCCTCTACAGCAAATACTCAAATCATCTTTCAATGAGAGTCAACTTCAGGCTATTAGTGTTTCCATTGGCTCATCCAATTTGACGAAAGCTTTTGGCATTTCACTTATTCAGGGTCCTCCAGGTTAGTCTTATTCTTTCCTAGTCACTAAAAATCAATTATTATCTATACTATGCTCTGGTTAGTCATTTTCTTTCCTTGTCAGTAATAACCTAATATGATCTATAATATGCTTTGGTAGACTGATTAAAATGTAAAGAAATTTTGTTTGCTTGATAGGAACTGGCAAGACTCGCACTATTGTTGCCATAATCAGTGGTTTGCTTGCATCTGTTTCACATAGAAGAAGTGACAATGGAAATTCTGAGCAAGATCATAGTTCTTCTACAACTTCTAGGCAGAGAATGAATCCGAATGTGGCTATGGCAAGGATATGGCAAGATGCAGCTCTGGCCAAACAGCTAGATGATGACTGTGAAAGAGATAAAAAGATATCAGAAAAGATTGGTAGGGGAAGGGTATTGATCTGCGCCCAGTCAAATGCTGCAGTTGATGAATTAGTTTCACGGATATCTAGTTTAGGCATTTATGGTAGGGATGGGAAGATGTTCAAACCGTATCTTGTGAGGGTTGGAAATGCGAAAACTGTTCATCCAAATTCAATGCCCTTCTTTCTCGATACCCTTGTCGATCAGCGTTTAGCAGAAGAGAGAATGCGGATAAACAATGCCAAGAGTAATAAGGCTGCAGATTCTTCTACATTACTGCGCTGTAATTTAGAAAAGGTTGTTGATCAAATCACCCAATTTGAAGCTAAGCGTGCAAACTTGAACCAGGAAAGTTTAGACTCCAAAGATAAGCTGGGGAATAAGAACCTCAACAAAGATGATGATGGCAAGCCAATGTCTGATGCAGAGCTAGGAATAAGATTGCGGAGGCTATATGAGCAAAAGAGAAAAATTTACAAAGATCTTAGTGCTGTTCAGGCTCAAGAGAGAAAAGCTAACAATGAAATTAGAGCATTAAAACATAAGTTGCGGAAGTCCATTCTTAAAGAAGCTCAGATAGTCGTTACAACTCTAAGTGGATGTGGAGGAGACTTGTACAGTGTGTGTGCAGAATCTTTATTAGCCCACAAATTTGGCACTCCATCTGAAGATAATTTATTTGATGCTGTAGTAATTGACGAAGCAGCTCAGGTAAATAATATTCTACATGCTTGACTGTTTGGCATAGGGGTTCTTGTCAGGACTCATCACTACTTTGCTTTTGTTGTGGCTTTACAGGCTCTGGAGCCCGCTACTTTGATTCCATTACAGCTGTTAAAGTCGAGAGGAACAAAATGTATAATGGTGAGGATCATTTACTTGCATCACTTACTGTTCTTACAAATCCGCATTTTCATC
This sequence comes from Draba incana, assembly GCA_963576765.1. NCBI lineage: Eukaryota > Viridiplantae > Streptophyta > Magnoliopsida > Brassicales > Brassicaceae > Draba > Draba incana. The sequence goes on from OY755208.1 coordinate 22,297,124, forward strand.
TAATAACCTTGCCTTTATAACAGGTTGGAGACCCAAAGCAGCTTCCAGCAACTGTTCTATCTAATGTTGCAAGTAAATTTTTGTATGAATGCAGCATGTTTGAACGTCTACAAAGGGCTGGGTACCCTATCCTTATGCTTACACAGCAGGTATGCTAATCCGCCTTCGGGTTTAATTTGGTAGTTTTCCTTCCACATTGTTTTCTCTTTGTCAAGTCTATTTTAATCTGAAAAATAATGTTAGTGTCTTGAACTTGGGCTGACACTTTTCTGCTAAAAAACAGTATCGGATGCATCCCGAGATTTGTCGATTCCCATCTATGCACTTCTACGACAATAAGTTGCTAAATGGTGTCGACATGTCAAGCAAATCAGCCCCGTTTCACGAGAACCATTATCTTGGACCGTATGTTTTCTTTGACATTATTGATGGCCAAGAGAATCGAAGTGGGGATTCTAGCTCTGTGTGCAACGAACAAGAAGCGGAAGCTGCTGTTCAACTGCTTCGGTTTTTCAAAAAGAGGTATTTCATTATCTTAAGCTCTCGATTTGTTCAGTCACGTTTTAGAAAGTTATTGATATTTATTTCTTCATTGGTCAGATACCCCTCTGAATTTGTCGCTGGAAGGATTGGCATCATTACTCCCTACAAACGTCAGCTTGCGGTTTTGCGTTCTCGTTTCTCTAATGCATTTGGATCCCAAGTAGCAGCAGATATGGAGTTGAATACTGTTGATGGCTTTCAAGGCAGAGAGGTTGATATATTAGTCTTATCCACAGTAAGAGCCACTCAATCTGCTGCTGATGGGAGCAATCAAAGTCGGATTGGTTTTGTTGCAGATGTTAGGCGCATGAATGTTGCTCTAACAAGAGCAAAGCTCTCCCTTTGGGTTTTGGGCAACACAAGAACCCTGCAGAAAGACCATAACTGGGGTGCTCTTGTCAAAGATGCGAAAGAAAGAGGATTCATCATACCAGTTAAGAGACCGTACAACAACATGTTTGGCGAGAAAAAGACAGAACAAAGGCATTTTGAGAATCTTCCAAAGAATTTTCCTGAGCCTGAGAAACAGCATTCACACCGTAAAGAACAGAGAGCAGAGACATCATCCGACAGAAAAATGAGGAAATATGATGGTGATGTTGTGTCTCTCTCATCAAAGGGATCAGAGAGCAAGCATAGTAGACGAAAAGCCAAAGAAGAAGCTTCTTTTCACAGGGATAAACTAGCTGCAAGCAGCGAGAAAGTAACATCCGAATTTAGTTCTAAACAGAACCAAGAGAAGAAGGAAAAAATGAAAGGTGCAGAGAATCCAGATGTAAATAGTTCGAAGAACGAGGATCCAAATGCGTCGAAGAGATCTAAGAAAGCTTCATCAAAGTCTGACAGTAACAAGAGGGCAAATCCAGCAGATGAAATTGAACAGAGAGAAAGACCAATAAACAAAGGCAATGCTTCTAATCGAGGAGGTGTTGAAGATACAATATCCAAACGAAAACAACAGCGCGAAGCTGTTGCTGCTATTCTAAATTCGTCTCTGCTTCCTTCGAACAAGCCCAAACCTCCAAAGCGACCATTGTCCCCAAGTTCAGCTGCAAGCAGTCACACAAGACCGCCTAAAGCGATAAAAGGTGAGATTTTATTACGTATCTAATCTCCTCAGATATGATGTTCTGCTTCAGAAGATGATTTCTTAACTTAATGCTGGAAACCTTTCACTTGATTTTCTCATTTGCAGAATCCAGGAACAACAGTAAACAAAGATAACAAACAAACTACTGATACCATGGTATATCCCACAATCGTAAACCAGTTGCTAGTTACCGGTTTTCTGGGTAAGTACAATACATTCTTTTGGCATCATCGTAGGTTTTCTCCAGTAGAAACTCTAAATTTAGCTTTTGGGAGAAATTGTTGGCTAACTTGTAGTGAATTTGCCTAGTAATTTGGCAACTCTAGTTGCAAATTTTTGGCTGTAAAGTTGGTTTGCTAAGCAAATTCATTTTCTTGTGTCAATAAGCTTTTGTATTTAACTAAAACTAAGGGCTTGTCACTCGTTAATTTTGTTTTTCCTTTGGCTTTATAAGGATCTTAGAAGAAAATTAACTGGGATACATTTTTTTTTTCCAACAGTACAAATATTTGAAGTCGCTAACACAATAATACTCAATTTTCTCACTAATCAACACTGTAAAAAAAAAACTCATAAGAAACAAAATTAACGGAGAATATTCCTTTCTAACATTTTTCAAGAGGTCGATGACGGGTCCGTCCCACTTCTAACGGCGGACCAAACTTGGCCAATGCCTCTAGTAACGTGAGGCCAAACGGCGTTAATTCCGTTCAGCGCCGCACCAGAAGCTAACCCTAAGGCGAAAGTCTCAACGTATCCAGGTTTCGTCTCCAACTTCGCGTCGACGACGGCAAGCCTTCCGTTAATGGCGTCGATTTTCCTCGCGTCGGTTAAAAGCTTATCCTTACTCGAAGCGTTCCTGGAGGATGAAACGACTCGGACCAGCGCGTTTTGTAGGTCTTGGATGACCTTAATCGAAGCTTCTGCTGGTTCGAGCCCTCGTTTCTGGTAGTGAGAGATTAGCTCCGCTGGAGTTGGGAATTTCTTCGATTTCTGCTTTGCTCCGGTCTGATTTTGTTCCGTTTTGGTTTCCTCCGCCGTGTTTGGTGTCGCCGGTTGCTTCATCTTCTTATTCGGAGGAGGAGGAGGAACGAAATGGTATTTGATTCTCTCTTATCTGAGAACTTGAAATTGGAGTTTGGAGAAGAAAGATATTATTTTGATTTTAATAAAAATAAACAAATTTAACTTTTGGGTAATATTTTCTTCTTGGGCTTGGGCTTGGTGGGCCTACGAATATTGTGAAATTAGTTGTTTTCTTAATAATTGCCACTGTTTGAATTAACATTCATTTTTCAACCCAAAAAGATGTTGATTCTTTCTTTGCACAAAACAGAAACAGTATATACTACACAAAGCTTAACTAACACCAAGAGAACACTATAATCTATCTAACTCTTCAAATTAGTCCCATGTACCGCGAAGTAGCGGAGTAGCTTCAACATCGTCCCCAAAGATCTTCAAAAGATCGCACGTGGACTCATCACCATCACATTCAGGTTCCAACTCCAGCCCTAACTCTTCCTCTATATCATCAGAAGCAGAGATGAGTAAGAACTCACATCCTTCATAATTCAGGAAATCAGCCGGGTCGGCTGCCCCAAACCGGGTATGACCTAAATGGGCCTGAAGATGGGCTGGAAACTGAGCCTTTCTTTTTCTCTTCAGCCCACTAAACCCTGACCTTCCTCCTCCTCCTTGCTCCGGGTTTCGTATTTGGATCAAGAAGGAGCCTTCCGGTTCAATGTTCAGCGCCTCTTGTGGCTCGTGTTCTCTGGTCTCCGATGGGAATTCGAGCTTGTAGACAAGGTGTGTATGGTGTTTTCTTGTCGGAGTAGGTTTATGTCGGAGAATTCGGTATATTCCTTCTCCAACAGCTCTTGCCGGAGGCTTGTGTCTATGTCCTCGAGTCTTTGTCTCGTACTCCTCTGCAACACACAAATCAAATTCAAGAAAATCACCAAATGGTTTATTAATAATACTCACCAAGAAATCACGAGATTATTACCTCCTTTAAGAGCATTTTTAACATCTTCAACTTTGCTTGTCACCATCTCCACGAACCCCCAAAAAGGTTGAGATTTTTTGCTCGGATCAGGAAGAGTTTTCTTACCAATCACAATGAAACGTAGCAGAATCTGTTTCTCGATGTTCACTTTCTATATCAAACCCAAAATCGAGATTAAAATCAATAATAATCTTTTCAAGTAAGAGATTAATATATATAGTGCGTCTTCTATACCTCGATGCCGTGTCCTCCTTCACCTCCGTTCTTGGTGCCGCCTGAGGAGGAGCTACTAGTCGCTTCTACGTCACCGGAATCTTTAGGGGAACCTTCTTTACCAGACAGAGGGTCTTGCTTGTCCTCGACGGGATTCTCACCGGACTCTGGACGCATCACTATGTATAGCCTTTGAACATCATCGACACTGTGAGCTTCTTCTTTGTTAACCTTTGGTCTATAGAAGAAGAATATTTCTCCTCTTTCCTGATTAACAAAACCAAAGGTTTAAAGAAATGGAGCGAGAGATATTCTTGAAACCAGTCTCAAATAGCAGAGTCTCAAAAGTACAGAGAAATTACAAAACCTGAATCTCGATTTGAGGATCTTGTCTCGTTTTAACTTCTTTACCTTGTCCCATTGTTGTACCTCTCCCACAAAGAATCCCTTTATCTTTAGAAAAATACTTGTCCTTTTAAACCCCCAAGGCCCCAACAAAATCATTCTTCATTTTTTTTTTGCTAACAAAAAAAAATGCGATCATACTAGAACATTCTTGACTGTCTTAAGCTTAACACTTGACAACGTTAGAACATTCCCACGTTGTGTATTACGTGTCAAACTAATATGTAGTTCACTGTCAAAAAAGACTAACGTGGAAAAAATATATATATACATATATTCTTTAATAGTAGAAAATACAAAATCTTTTGTTAGAGCACTAGACACATTTTTTTTTCAGCTCAAACAAGCAACTTTTTTAACTTTTCTATCGGAACAAATTGTTCTACGGCTTTTCTAATTTCTACTACTGAAAGTTATCTCCTGGAAATCAAAATCTAAATTATGAGTGTTTACAATTGAAACCATGTTATTAATGATACTAGAGGTTGACCCACGCGATGCGTGGGTTTATTTACAGTCTGTATTTTTGTAAGTTGTGTAATGTGATTCATGTTTCGTAACTAATAAACTTGGAATATGTTCTTGAAGCTAAGTTTTGTAGTAAATTGTGTCTTAGATAAATTTTGTTCTTTGTTCAATCATCTTAAAATCTGATTAGCCTAACCCATAATCTCTGTCATATATTTTATGAAATTTCAATGAAAGAAATCTAAAAGATTTTATGTTAGTCTTGTAAATTAATGTTTTTAACGGTTTAGTCAAATTTTCTTTGTACAATTTTTCACTAATATTGCTTTTGTCATTTTTCAACCTAAATTTGTTTTTCTCCGTACATCTATTTTTGTTATGTCTTCCTATAAAATTTCATATTTTAGTATATGCTGTTTTTGTTATTGTTTTAATCTAATTTCAATCTCTAATAATTATAAAATAGCAATAAATATAAATAAACATGAATTCATGAATTTTTACGATAAATTTTATTCTACCATTTTTTGTTTTGATGATGAGGATATTCTATATGGAGTGAGAATGTATATATTGGGACATTTCATATTCATATAAATTTATTATATTTTATTATTCTTCTATCTATTATTAGCCATTTGAGGTTTTTTTAATCTAATTTAGTCATTCACAAAATTTCTATTTTATAAATTATTGTATTGTTTTGATCAAATATGTATTTATTATCTTCCAAATCTACCATATATTAGTTCAACTACTCTTAAATATAAGTGCTTGGGCACTTTTCCCGAACCCAAAAACCGAATCCGAAACCAACCCGAAAAACCCGGTTCGGGTCGGTTTCGGTTTAGCCTATAAACCTGATTGGTTCCTATATGTGTCGGGTATCGGGCAGGGGTTCGGTTTCGGGTTTAACCGAATTAACCGCGGTTACCCGAACTATCCGAACCATTAAGAACAACACATATATCTTCAGTATTATTACCCGAACTATCCGAACCATTAAGAACAACACATATATCTTCAGTATTATTACCCGATTCCCTTGTTTTTCTTTTAGCCTCTCATATTCCCTTTCTCCAAACCATCGAATCCCTAATTTATTGAGATAAAACCTTTTTGTTCATTCTTTTAAGGTTATGAGTTAATTTCTTCAGGACTGTATGTTTAAGCCGGTGAAATTTGGGTTTTTAATTGATGTTGATTTGGGTTGGTGATTGATTTCTTGATAATAGATGATTCAGAAATCCATTAATCTTCTGAAGGTTCTGCTCTTGTTTGGAATTGAATTGGGTTTTGATTTGTTACTATGAATTGATAGTATCGGTTTGTTGTCGTTCCCGTATTTTGGCTTGTAAGGTGAATTTTGCTTTCATACAACTTAATGAACACTAAGAGAATGATTGGTTACTTTTTTGGTTAGATTGCTCCAGGACCAACTTAATAGTGCTAGTTGCTAGTGTTAAGAAACACCATCGTGATTCTGGTTTGAGTAATATAATTGGAGATTAGGCAAATGGACTTGGTTTGGCTATGTCTGATGAAAGAATTTAACTTGGTTCTGGTTTATTCGTGGTAACAAAAGCTCCATGTTGTTGTATAACATTCTTGTGGTGTTTGTGTGTTTACTGTATTAGTGTTTACTATCTAGTAATTGTCATTTGCCAGAGAAAGTATTGTCTTTTTGTTTGTCAATTTCATCTCATGTAACTTAGCATAAAATACGCTCCGATTTCAGGTAATTTCAGATATTTAGGGTTATTCGGGTTTAGAAACCGAAATTAACCGAATCCGAATAAAATTAACCGAATCCGAAAAATTTTCGGTTTTTTACGGTTTCCAATCCCAAACCCGAAAACCAACCCGAACCCGAACATAAATGAACCGAATCCGAACCGATATTTCTTATAACCCGAATGGTTTTTATATTCATAAACCCGAAAACCTGAAAACCGAATTACCCAAACCGAAAACCGAATGGGTAACCGAATGCCCATGCTTAAGTAGTATATATGTTGTATTAGTTGTTTGAAATACCTCACCATGATTCAAGAATCCCTTTCCTTTCGTCTTTCTTAAGAAAAAAATTAGATGGCTGAATCTTTTTCATTTATGTAAGTGGTTTGTATAATGAAGTCAAAGACTAACGTCACTATGTCATTCCTTTTCTTCAATTTGACATTTTGAGGATTTCATTGAACAACTCAAAAAACATGTAAACAATCGTTGCCCACATTCTCGGGACTTTTTCGCTAGAATGAATATCTCATCCTTACCGAGTTGACCTTTCTCCTTGAATTTCTAGATGATATGTATACATTTTATTTCTATAATTGGATATGCTCTTCTTCCCGTTCTTAGGTTTTATTGTCAATTTCTAGGGTATTCATTGAGTGAATCTCCACCTTTACAACCACAGAATGTTGCAATAGCTCCAACTTTATTCAAACAATCACGTCGTAAATTACCACATCTTTTTCACGATTTTGTCAAACGATAAAAGATACACCATAAAGAAGGTTCCATAACCGATGAACTGATTCTTTTTGCATTCAAGTGGTTTTCAATGCAAATGTCCTCTTGATTCACTGTTGTATTTCCAGCACCAATGAAGATTCCTCAGAGCATCTCCAACCCAACACCAAATCCTACACCAAATCTCATTTTTGATGTAAAATCCTCTCCAACCTAACACCATTTTCTACACCAAAATGGTGTAACACCATTTTTTTCCGCCAAATATAGTGTAAAATTTGGTGTTACACCATTTTTGTTTTGAATTTTTTTATTTATAAATTAGTCTTTCAAGTTATAAATAGTTTCAAATTTAATGAGAAACATATATAAATGATGATAATTAAACTTAAATCTAATATGTTTATGATGATTAAACCAAAATTTATTATACATACCTTTATTTTATATGAAATATTATATTTTTCTTTTCATATTTAATGTTAAATTTAAATTATTCATAATTTATTAAACTAAAAAAAGTAGATGGGTTAATTTGTAAAAGAATAAATTTAGAATATTCATTTTTTATGTAAAAAATAGTGTAATACATTGGAGTAAAACCCAACACCATTTTGGTGTTATACCATTTTAGTTTAAAATATGGTGTAATACATTGGATCATATGCTCTCAAAGAAGTTTAATGTTGGCCCAATTCTCTCTACGACCATGCATTAGTATTCAACAATGTAGTCAATATTAAGGGTACAACAATTCTTGTCTTTATATTTTTGTTGAATATTAGCAAAGTTTTCATTTTGTTCATCCAAGCAACTATCAAGCACACAAGAGGCTACACAAATTGAAGAATTAAAGTGGATATTAGAAGTGTTAAATGACAGTAAGTTGCAGTTAAATCTTATTTTCTATGGGGTTGGTTTTGCCTATGTAATTTGGTTTTTATATTGATAATTTTTTGGACTGTCAAATATTCATAGGTGTCTAGTCCAAACTTTTCGAGTTTGTAATTCTCCTTTACGAGGTGATCTCTGTCTTTTTCTATGATGTAGTTAGTACATTTACATGAAAACAAGAGTAGCTCGAAACCTAATAACATGTTGTTAGACATAATTTTGACACCACCCGAACAATCTATGTTATTTTTGATGATGAAGGAGTTTCAAGAAGTTCTTGACCTTACTAAAGGAAGAAGATGATCGTCATTTTGGTTCTATCATTGTTCATGTATCACTTCCTTTTCACCATTCTTTAGTATAAAGTCATTTACATTATGTGATCCTTTACAACTCAAACTTTTTCGTTTATGTAATTTAGTTTAAAAATGTGTTTTCAATCATTGTATTTGTAATTATATGTTTAGTATAATTCATTTCATTTTTTATGTATTGAATCTAGAGTTGCTAACTTCTCCAAAGTTATCTAAACTTCGAAAGGTTATAAAAACACCCTCTAATGTTATAAAAACACCCTCTTAGGCAAAAATAAATTTTGTAATGACGTTTTGATTCGATTGTTATTGATCTGTTGCGTTTTGGATTTACCAATTTGGATTCGATTGTTATTAATCTGTTGCGTTTTGGAATTTATGGTTGTTTTTAACGGTATTCGATTGTTATTAATTTAATCTGTTGCGTTTTGGATTTTGCCCCAAATTGTGGCATATAGGACGCTTAAGAGTCGTCACGAATGTGTTCCGTCACATTCTTTCACTAATTGTTTCCATTCTACCAACAAATTTTCTATTATAGATCAGCATGTGAGACTTTATGACTTCGGAATATAGGATTGAGATACAAAGAAGGATGAAACACAATAGAATATACAATTCTATTTTTCATAAACACTCATTCATTCACTTCTTTCCACTGTTACACACAGAACAATTACAACTTGATTTCACTCAAGAGCATACATTCATAACGAGTAATCACAACTCTAATCTACCAAGAACAGACCAAAGATAATCGTCAATCTTTGTCTGAAACAAAAAACCCCAGAAAAACCCCAACTACCAAAATCAGTTACCCACTACAAGAAAACAGCGAGAAACTGACGGAAATATCAGTCGGAAATCTGTCGGAAACGGCATATTCCGACAGATTTCCGACAGATATATCCGTCCGTTCTATGTTGTCGGAAATGATAAGTCTGTCGGAAAACCGTCACCAATTCCCGACAAATTTCCGACAGACTTATTTCCGACAGAGTTCCGACAGCTTGCCGGAGTCCGGCGAGCTGTCGGAACTCTGTCGGAAATAAGTCTCCGGCAACCTGTCGGAATGCTGTCGGAAATAAGTATGTCGGAATACAGTCGGAACTTTGTTTCCGACAAAATGCCGACGGATTCCGATAACTTCTAAACCGACAACTTTCCGACAGAGTTATTTCCGACTGCATTCCGACAGGTTTATTTCCGACAGATTTCCGACAGTTTATTTCCGACAGATTTCCGACTGATTCGTAGAAATTAGTAAAAATGAAAATAATTTTAATTATTATTAATTTAATATAAATTTTTAATTTAAAATTTGAAATTATTTAAATTGAAATAAAAATATTTAAATTAAAATAAAAAGTTAAATTGTTTTACAAAACGGTAGAAACTTAAAATCTAAGCGGTGGGCGGCGGCGGACGCGGCGGAAGCAAACCCGAGGTGCCCAACCACTCCATCATCTTTTGCATCGCCTCCCGGTCCTTCTTCGCCTGTTCCCGGTCCTCCGCAGCTTCATCTTGTATCTTCTGGACCGTCGTCTTCAATTCTTCAATTTCAGCCTCCTTTTCCTTCATCTGGGCTCTCAGCTCGGATGACTCGCTGTTGTAACAAGAAGACCCCGATGATCCTGCATCGTCGGGAATACCATAAATCCGCCCTTTGCTCTGCGGAGCAACCTGTGGAAGAATTTCAATTAATGAAAAAGACTTGATAAGTATTTTAAATTTTACATACCTTTAAGACGAATTGGTTGATGATGTCGTCCGGGGCTTGGGTGAGGGGAGGGGTTCCTTCCGTTTCTGGCTGAGACAGAATGTAGTCTTCTTCCATTCTTTGGACGCTCTCCTGAATCTCCCGAGCTACCGGATCCTGGACGACACCATCCTTGTTGGTGTGTGTTGCTACCAGAAGTTCAACGTAGTTGGGTTCCCGACCCAACTCCTTAGCCTGCAGTTGTTAGATATTTATTTAATATAAATGTATAAAACTAAAAAAAATTTAATAAAAATCAAAGAATGGCATAAAAAAACTTACCATATCTCTAGCCTTTGTCTTCTTGCTGGTAGCTCCGAGGTTGTGGGTGGTTTTACCCTTGCCCTTGCGGTCGCTGTTCCGATTGGTAGAGTGATATGAAGAGCTCGCCTTGGTCTCCTGTAGTTGCCAATAGGCGATGAACCCGTTCCACAATTCCGGCTTCTCAACCATTTCCTTTGGCACCTCACCGTGTAGCCACTTATCCTTCCACTCGAACACCTTGTGCGAGTAGTGCCTTGCTGCGTATGAGTCGAAGTCCCTCCTGACCGTTGCGGTCAAGTGTGGCTCCCACTTAAATTCTTGCTGGAAAAAGAAAAATTAAATAAAAATAATAATACTTTAAATGAAAGTAAAAATTGTGAAAACAGATGACTTACCGCAAATGTGCGAAACCACAATTCTTGATCCTCCGGTGGCATTTTGGCGTACGTCGGATACGGAAAGCGGAGCAAAGAAGTTTCCATCTTGTTGAGGGACTTCGAAATTCCGCTTCGAGAATCATCAAACCTAAGAAAAAAAAAATTAACAATATAATTACATTAGTGACAATTAAATTAAATTAGTAAAAAAAAAAACAAAAATGTAACAAAAAACTTACCATGTGTCTCTACCGTTCTTGTCCGGATGGAGAGTAGGTATCCGCCCTCATCCAGGAAGACCCACGAAGTCCTTGACGCTAATCTGCGACGGTGTGTGGCGACTGGTGTGTCCGGCGTCTGTACAGGTGTAGTCAACGGTGATGGTGCAGACGACGACGACGGCGTAGTCGAACGAGGTCTACTCTGACGACGACGACGTTCGCCGCTGCCCCCGCCGCCAGATGCAGCGAAAGCACTATAATCCCTACATTTATATATAGATTTTAGGGATTTAGGAATTGTAAAAAAAAAATTAACTTTTCAAAAACATTTAAAATTTTTAAAATTTAAGGGACTCGCTCAATGTTGGGAGTTGTATGCAAGAATTATTGACATATTTAAGGAATTAGAGATTTATGAAAACGAAGGCAACATAGATAGAACTTTTGCGATTCTATCTATGTAGCCTTCGTTTCATAAACCTCCAATTCCTTAACTCGTCGAATAATTCTTGCATACAACTCCCAACATTGAGCGAGTCCCTTAAATTTTAAAAATTTTAAATGTTTTTGAAAATTATATTATTTTTTAAAAATGTAAGAGATTTATGTGTTTTTTAAAAAATTTTAATAAATAATTGTAACAATTGTTTATAAAAATAATCATATTATAAATTTGTATAAATCCTTAAAAATTACAAACACTTATATAAAATTTATAAAAATATATATATAAATTGAAAAATAAATTCATTATCTTAAAATTTCTTTATATAGTTTTCCTAAATCTAAATATATAAAATTTCTAAATTTATATATAAATTCAAAAATTAATTCATTATCTTAAAATTTTTAAATTTATATATAAATTCATTATATTAAAATTTCTTTATATATTTTTCCTAAATCTAAAAAATTTCTAAATTCATATATAAATTCAAAAATTAATTCATTATCTTAAAATTTCTAAATTTATATATAAATTCATTATAACCCTAATTTCACAAAATTTCATAATCCTAAATCTAACCCTAATTCACAAAATCAATTCACAAAATCTAACCCTAATTCACAAAATCAATTCACAAAATCTCTAACCCTAATTCACAAAATCAATTCCTAATTCACAAAATCAATTCCTAATTCACAAACCAAAAGAAATAGAAATTGGAATTAGGAATCTTACAAATGAGAAGGCACGCCAGCCATTGAAGA